>CM053409.1:1899412-1932569 GCA_028644305.1 Xerus rutilus | reverse complement strand
TTTAAATTCAAATAAACCCTCTGTGTTCAAGTTAGTAGGAAGAAAAAATGACTTAGATAAGTCTGTAAACTTCTTGTAATAAGAATCATTTTCTTTGGGATAAAACTAAGAATGCACACATTTCTTTTGTTAAGTAATAATCTTTAAAGAGATCAACTTTTGAAAAATCAGCTTGGAGCCAGGTGCAATGGTGCACATCTATAATCCCAGCTACTAGGGAGGCTGAGGCAGGAGAGTTGCAAGTTCAAGGCCAGCCTCAGCTACTAATGGAGATTCTATCTCAGAATAAAAAATAAAAAGAGCTGGGAATGTAGCTCAGAGGTGAAGCGTCCTTGGCTTCAGTCCTCAATACTGAAGTAAAAAGTGAGCTCTTGCTGCTCTCTATGCAAGTTTGGGCCTTTCCTACAAGGGCATCATCTGGTCACTGAATTGCGAAGTTACTACTAGAGAAATTAAGCACAGAATTGACGTTTTCGCCACAATTCATACATTCTACTGTTGTTTAACATGGCATCCTAATTCTTTGTTATCCACGAGTCTCAGAGACAGTGATTGCTCATTTGTGCACAAATGCATGTTAATAGACTGACTCACTAAAGTCCCCTTGTGAACTAAATGGAAGTACCAGGCAGGACTCAGTATTGGGTCTTGAGGGTTCCAGGTGCACAACTTCATTCACGACAATGCTAGAAATCTCACACTCCAGGCTGCGGAAACGGCAAGGACCATGAACACCAGAGATGCCAAAACTGGAGAGGCAGGGTGTGCCCTGGGTCCTGCTGGTGGCCACAACTGCGTCTCTTGAGGCTTGCTAGACGTGAGACAGGTGAAGCCTTCAGGGAGAGGACATGGTCCCCTTTGTGAGCACAGGGAAGGACGCACTATCCCTGAAATCTGCGCTAGGCATGGACATGTACACTGGGGACGTGGAATTCCAACACCACATCTATTAGCTTCTCCTCACAGGTCATGGATTCTGCTGACTGGAAGCCTGGCTACTGAGGACGAGGCCTGAGGGCCACCTGAATCTGCCCTGGGAACAAGGGAAGCCTGCGCTTCCTTCAGGGTAATCTCGGCATGTGCAGAAAGCGTCCCACAGGTAAGACCCACAGGTAAGAGAGACGCTGCTGGGAGAGCTTAGGACCCACACAGGCCAAGAGAGCCCTGAGCCTACAGGCCTCCAAGGGCCACCAGGATGTGGCTGGGGAGCAGTGAAGGAGGGGGATGACCGTCCCCAACACTGCGAAGCCCCAACAGCTGTTGAAACCATAGAGGAGCTTGCCAGAGAGAAAGCACTGAGCACTAGCACAGCAAAACTGGTGGGTTAAAGGAGAGGTCAGGGATGGCATTGAATGGTCATCTAGGTGGACCTGGGAAAATTTTTTTTTTTTCAGTGCTGGCAACTGAACTTACATCCTAGGCAAAGTCTTTACCACTGAGCTGCACCTTCCAGCTCCAGAACAATGACTTGTCCTGCTTAGACTGAGACAAGGGAAGGCAATCCAGGCTGTGGAAATGGGTGCCGTAAAGGCAGGCAGCTGGGGCAGGGGTGACCATGAGCACAGGGAGTGGTCTCTCTGGCGCCTCCATATGCAGTGGGGTTGGCAGGAGAGGAGGCTGGAACAGTCTTGAAAGAGAAGCTAAAGAACTCAGCTTTCAGTCCTTAAGTAATTAGAATTCCTCCCTTCCAGAATTTCATTTAAGGGCAGAGTTAGATATTTAACTGAACACCCTAAGGCTTAAAAATAAAACAGTATATGAGATATGAAGAAACTGTATTAAATAAATGGGATTTTTCTACTCCTAACACGTTCGCTCCAGCTGAGCGAGAAATTCATGCTCGGTTTCATGTCCAGCACGGGCTTCCTCTCCTTCCTCCTGACCACTGTGCTCTCTCACAGGGGCATCTGACGTACACTTCAGGGCTGTGAAGCCGCCTCCCACCGCTCTTGATGGGGTTTACAGCATACGTACATAAAACTACAGTAACATGTGCCCTGTCACCAGGACAAAATCGGTGACAAACAGTAAAAAACATAAACTTACAGAATAGAAAAGAGAATTAAGAATCCACCCATCAAGCAAAGCTCGCACCTCTATGAATATGTCAATGAAAGCTGGCTACAATCAATTAGAACACCTGGCCACAGCAACTGTGGGGTTCAGCACCTCTCTTCTTCCCTGGCTGTCCAGGTTGACCTTGCCTGTGAACCAGTGCTCCTAGTAGGAGGCCAAAATGACCTTCTGAAACTTACACGCTTCCACGGCTGCAGATATTTTCAGCTGCATCAGCCCTGGCCGCCACGGCCTTCTGCATGCCACCAAGTGGCCAAACTGGAGCCTCCTGCACTGGCCTGACCTTTCAAACTCAATATTTTGCTGCCACTCAAACCTGAGTTTTCTCTTTCTGGACTATTTTGTGATGCTACTTCTCTTACTTAACCTTAAAGCAGTAAATGCTAAGCATAAAATGACAGTTTTCTTTACGTGAAAATATTTCACATATACATACCTAATACACCTAACATTGGTAGAAGCTATAAAATAAATATTTCCTGGCATCTATACATGGTATTTTTTAATGACCAAAAATTTAATGGCAGCAAGAAGTTACAAAACATCATTACTGCTTCAATAGCTAATTTAAAACTTGAGAGACATCCACATTTCCTGACTGTACTGTCTATGCCTACCCAATGCCTACCACAGTACCTAGAATATAAAACAACCCAACTTTATATTTCAGTAAATACTGTGTAATCTGCACATTTAATATATTTCATTTTCCACAGAAATACTGAATTAAAATAGAGATGCTTACTTTTCCTGACATTAGGACCATACATTAGTATCTTAGCATAGAACTTATCCATCTCGATGAATGTATCTATCTCTGAAATTTTTTGTCATATTAAGGGAAAATATTTTTACTCCATTAATGTCAAGCAATTAATACACCAGAAAACTGTTGCTGCATGCACAGGTTAAAATTGAACACCAGCAGAAGAAAAATGCAATGGCAATCAGTTAAGACACAGAAAGAGGTCTGAATAAAAGTACCTACTTATCAACTGTTTGATCTCAAGCCTCAGCAATCACGGACAGGAAGAACATACTCAGATTCACATGTGTCTCTTAGAGATTTTTGGGTCTGCTTAGGGTCTGTGGCAGCCTACACTCTCACGAGCCCAGTCAGTGCAGAGATCCACAAAATGACAAATGTGTTTCAAAGCAGATTCATAAATTAGCCCATTAGTTGAAGAATGAATCTCATAGCTTCATACATTTATTTGGTTCCAAATTTAGATACAACTTGCGCAGTACTTCAAAATCGTTTATGGAATATACATGGACATATGGATGTAACACAAAAATGTGGACATGCGCGCGTACACACGGACTTGCTGAAGTTACTCTGCTAAGGATGTGGGGGTACGTGAGAAAAATCAACCAGAAATCTCTAAGAAAATACAGAGCTATCAATTCTCGGTGCCGTGTTTGCTTATTTTAACGTTGGCCTCAGATCTGCATTTTTTTATAATGATCTCAATTACCCTAATGCCTACAATAATGTAGCTGAACGGGGTACAAGAGCATTTGCTAGACTTTTTGGGGACTCAAGACATATAGTTTTGCCAGGGAGCAAGCCATGCAACAGAGCGCTTGGCAGAGTGCTCTGTCACTCAGAAGCGACATCAGAAACTTCACAGGTGGTGGATGATTTTGAGTCTAAAAGTAGATTTTGCTGATCCTGACAAGTGCTGGGGCAGAGGGTATCAGGTGGGGGCAGAACACTGCAGACCACACTGGCAGGTCGGGCCACCGTACACAGGCCTCCTTTCTAAGCCAGTAAGACCTCCAAGTCCCTTCACGTCTGCGGTTTTACGACCACAATGCTTCAGAAACTTCCTTTCACATTCCACTTCCCTCATTCAGTCTTTCCAGAATTAACCTGGAGCCGGCCTCCAATCTGCACTGCTCTGGATCTTTCTATATGCCATTCCTACCACACCAATGGAAACCAGCCAGCACACCCACAAAGAGCAAGGCCCCTGGGCTGCACCTCAGCCCTCAAGCACCTGGCCATACCACCCTGATCAAATAAAGCCCCTAATCCAGAAGGTCCCCAGGCCCCATCTCCAGCAGGCCAGGAGAGCAATGCCCAGTTCTCGGAGCCCTGTAAGAGCCATGCTCACCTGGGTAAATAAGCAGGTGCTGTCCAGGTAAGAACCCAGGTTTTTAAATACCACCAATGCTAAAGGTGAGGTCTTGGTTGCTGTTCTGCTTTATTTCACTCACGAATGGGCATTTTCTTTAGGCCATAAACTTCGGAAAATCAGAAACCATATCCTGAATTGCTCCTGAATATTTCAATCACAATCTCACAGTGAAACTTCTCATGCAGGGGGCTTTAAACAGATACTTACAATTACATCTAGGTTTCTAAATATAGAAATTAGGAATGAGCTGGTTTTCCAACCTAGAAGGCAGACGGAATCCTGGAAACCAGCACCAACACCCCCACGCCGGGGGTCTCCCCGACAGGCACAGTCGCACTGCCCCGCTGGGGGCTGGAAGCTGCCTACAAACACAGCTCCGTTCCCTGCACACAGAGAAGAGCTGGGGAGGCAGCGCAGTGTGCACACCACGGGACAACCCCTTGTCACCAAGCACAGCTCTCCTCTCTCTTATGGATTTTCTTTTCTTTACTGAAAAAGTTGGAGGCGCTGAATCTTGACTGTCAATAGAGTGTCTGAATCTGCCATTAAATGGAGAGTTAATGTGGAAAAGATGAAGGGAAATTCTACATCCCCACGTTGCTCCATAAGCACCAAAATGAAACATAAATTAATCTCTTCTGCCAAGTCCAGGATGATACTACGGTTAGGTTATGTTTATTAACTTCTTTTTAAAAAATAAACAGTTTAAGCAATGAGTCACATCATTTTCGTAAAATTATAGGTAGATTTTGTTTTTTTCTCTCTAATACAAGGCAACCAAAGCGTTGATGCTTTGCCGACTGGTTTGAGGCAAATTCCAGCCCTCCTAGCTCCTCTGTGCCCGCTTTGTTCTGTCCTAACGCACTGGTGGACGCCTCTGTCCCTACACTGGAAACTACCCTGAGAACAGGCCCACCTTCTTCCCCTCTGCCCTCTGAAGCCCTCATGGGACAGCAGTGCCCGCCCTGTGCTGGGCCGACTACACAGGAACGCTCTGCTGAGGTGGGGAGGGAGACAAAGGCTCCTCCACTTTCCTTCTCTGAACGACACCAGCTCTATGTGGTATGTGTCCTGATCAGCTCCACTGGAGGGGAGGAGTCTGCTGGCCAAGGACAGGTCTCCTGCAGAACACGTCTTCGGAAGGGCGCATCCTTTAAAGCTATAAGCTGAGTCACAGGGGCAGCCGCAGAGGGTGTGATGGTGGGGCCACGGGAAAACATCAGGCACCCCAGGGCAGTGGGCTCGGCTGGGCCCTGAGGTCCTACCACGGCCTGGGAAGTGGCCTGGAGCCACGACCGCTCCCAACACAGCAGGCCCTCCGCAGCCATGGCTCTGCACCTGCAGTCGACCAAACACAGGCTGAAAGGGCTGGGGAAAGACATCTGGGGAAATGTGCAGGGGGGACAGAACACGCAGGGTTTTTTCCTTGCCAGTCTAACAACCCCGGACACAGCACTGATGCTGTAGAGGTAATGTAAGGAATGCAGAGGTGGTCAGGAATGGAGCGTGTGCGCTCTTATTTAAGGGACCTGCACAGCCCCGAATGTTGGTATGGGGGGTCTGGAATCAAGTCCCGATACTGGGGGACAGTGCGCTAGTTGCTGAACTTCCTGAGTCGCTCTCTGAGGGGAATCCCCAACGCATGTGCAGGTGTGGAGGGCCAAACGCGAAGGCAGCCCAACACCTCAGCCCTCACCCTGCACCGAGACAGGAGGCCTGTTTTGTCTCATGTTTGTTTTGGTTTTACAAATCCAAGAAACAAAAATTATAAGCATTTGCCAAACTATATACCATTTGTAATCCAAATGTCAAAGCAAAAAGATGAAAATCTGACAACCATTTAAATTAAATTTGTATTTCCTAGACTGTGTTAGTTGTTATAAGAGCAAAGTTTTTAAACTACTGGATCATAATCTTGAACCCTAGCCCTCACTCCTGGCAGAATCACAAAGTGGGAGAGCGCAGGTTCTGATGTGATAGACGTGGCTTCAGTGCCCTCGGCTGCTCCTAAGCTGTGTGAATTCAGGCACGCAGAGAGGTACACGAACCTCTCTGAGTCTCAGTGTTCTGGTCAGTACCATGAGCCTGTAACCGTGACCGATGCCAGGATGCTCTCCCTCACCCAACTTTTTGCAGAAAAGCACGCAAGCCTATCATGGCTCACGCGCAGATACAACAGCGTGCCTCACTACGTCTGCACTGTCTGCCCACCATCTGCACAGAGACTGCACCCCCAGGCCTTTGTCAGAAGCCCCCTCCAGCAGGCCTGGCCATTCCACTGGAGACTTCCTCTTTGAATTTCCTTCCTTCTTTGAGCTTCCTCCTTTGGTCTCCCCACTGTGTGGTCTCCATTGTTAGCTTTTGTTTCTTTTTCCTCAACTTGATTTTATGTCAGAGAAAGCCAGAAACTGTCAGTTTCGGAGTCTCCTCTCCTGATCTCTTACAATCTTTTGACTCTAACAGGTGCTCCAAATATATTTAATTGACTATTTAGCAGAACATAAAGGATGAATCGATCCTTCCATGGTCTTATTAACATGATAAAGTAACTTTTGAGAGGAAAAGACCTGGGTACTTGGTAAATGTTAATCCATTACTGAGAAGTAGATATAATATTCTTCTTTCTATGTCAATTGCTTCCAATATAATAAATGCTCTATAAAAATCCCAGTCCTCAAAACTATATTCCTCTGTTATTTCCGCTATGCAACATGCAGCAAGTGTCCCCCGGAAGCACTCTGCAGAGGTGCTATATTTAAGGTCTATATTTTTCAATAGCCTGAACTACTCTATTGAAATTATCCTGTGGAAAGGTCATACACTGCCTCACAGAGACTGTCCCTAGGTCACAGACTTTCCGGTGTCCCTGCTGCTGCCAACCACTGTGCCCATCCAACCTCTTGAAAACATTCAGGGAGGTACTTAATACCAAGTGCCTCCTGGGAATGCCACCAAATTGAGAACACAGCTTTCCCTGAATTTTGCAGCAGGAGAACTCAAATGGGGGCTCAAAGTCATTTGGAGTCAATTAGTCTAGTTAAAATTAGTATAATAATAGAGAAGGCCAAGAATTTCTCATTTTAATACTGCTTCATTTGAGTTAATTAAAAATGAACATTTTCTAAACATTCTCTTAATACAACAGAGCAGATTTTCACTGCATCTTTATAGCACAAGGCAAAGATCGGATAAGAAAAAGAGTCTAACAATAGAAAAAGGCATGCAGTCAAAGTGTGGCTTCTGCCTTAGTACTAACAATGCATAAAAAAGGCAAAAGAAGGTATCTCCACGTTACTCTTTAGCTCTATATAAACATGCTAAGTATTTGAAGACATATAAATAGCATAATTCCTATAGTACTCATCGTGGATATAGAGAATCTAAATTAATAATAAATGGCAAATATTTATAAATAGGATCTTTTTCTTTGAAACTGTCTTGATTTCACAGGGATTTCTCTATGATTAAATACAAGATAATCTATTATTACTATGACATTTTCTGCTTAAACTATGGTAAGTCATTTACTTGTAAAAAGTGTGCAAGAGTCGCAAGTCAAAGGCCTCCCAATAAAGCCTTCTGCTCTACTGGAAACAGAGCCATGCTCACAGCCATTAGCCACATGCAACGGCTTAGTTATTCCCATAGGCAAACAGCTCTGTTTATAAGAGTGACTGATCACTGAGGATTTTTATTTCCAGGAAAAAGAACACAGTTACACTGATACCTTCCCTAAAATAGCCAGGTCTGAGGAGGGCAAATGTCAGCCATGCTGAGCACACTGCAGACTCACTTTATCACGCGTCTATCTGCCACCCTGTTTATCACTGAGGACAGGTCACACAGGCAGGCCGTGTGGGCTTCAGCAAAGGGCCAACCACGGGCTGGTGCTGAGACACTTCCCAGCAAACAGCCATAGACCATAAAGACAAGGCTGCACTGACGTCAGATTTGCCAACTCGGGATGCAGAATTTGGTGGCCTTCTATAGCCCACCAGGTCTCGAGCACCCCCTGGGCCTGGCACGGCAAGTGGAATGGACAGTACCTTCTACCCAGTCGAGTTAGAATCCCGGAAGAGATGCAACTCTGTTTTTCTCTTACTGATATTTTAAAATATAATTCTGTACCCTAATATAGCAACGATGCCCAGGGAGAGCAGTCAAGTTCTACACAAGGAATCTGGATGGGCAGGAAGCTTCTCAACTCTTGGGATGCTCTCAACTCCTTGGTAGTAAACCAGAGCTTTCTGTGCTTGCCTCCCGTCAGCTCCACCCTCAGGACCCCGGGCCTGGCCCGTCCCCAGCACATGAGGCCTCCTTGTTTCTGTGCTGCTGTCTCCACGTGGGCCCACATTCTGCTTATCAACCGCAGTCTGGACTTCACCCATGTGTCCCATCCCTCCTCCACTCAAAGTCACTAGAACAGCTCCGTGAGGTCGCCTCCCTCGCCAAGGTTGGCTCGAGCTCGGCACTTGCTAAACCTACCCAAGCTCCCCAATGGCGTCCAAAGGCCAGTGCAGCCTCCTTCCACCTGCTCCAGCCTCTCCCTGGCCTCTGTGCCCTCTTACATCTCCCACCACCCTCCTTCTCTTCACCCACTTTCCTGGAGCTTCCCAGCTGCCTACGTACCAAGTCTGACTCCTCAAATACCCCAAGTGTTCATGCCCTCAACCTCCTGTCAGGTGCCAACAAAGCATATTTAAAATCTATTTCTACCCTTCTGCGTAAGAGCGTGGGTCCTGCAATGGGTCCACCTTGGTTCAACTCCTTGTGCTACTTAATAGCTAAATAACCTCAGGCAAGAAGCATCTGTGTCTCGGTTTCCCCACCTGTGAATCCAGGGTACTGGTAATGCCTGTCTCATGATGCTGTCCTGAGAACTATACACACTCACGCAGAAGCTTCCACCTGATGCGCAGAAAGCCCTAGTGAGCACAAGCATGGCTGTTACTCTCCTCACTACTCTTTATACATCAGGGGAGGCCAAAAAACTGTTTTCTTAATTCCATGTCCAAGTTTTTAACCCAATGAAGCCTCTGAACTCTGCAAAAAACCAAAGACGCTCCAGTCGAGCTGCCGAACCTTGAGGCTAAGGTCAGGGCCCATCTTACAGCTGCAGAAAACCCTCAACGAGACCTTGCAGAGACACGTATAGCAACAGGCAGTCTGTTAACTTCATCATTCTTATTTAGATGATTCCGATTTCACAGATGCAGAAACTAAAGCATGGAACAGCAAACTTTTGTCCTTAAATCTATTCTTCCTTTCAAGAAATCAACAAAAAAGTAACAGATGTAGACAGATAAAACCATAAAATGAAAGCCACATGGCTATCATGGCCTGTATTTACTAAGGAGTTCTGACTCTCCAAACACGCCACGCCCCACAAGGTCTGTTTGATGGTTCTACCTGTACCCAATAAACACTGGACTTTGAAAACAAACCTAAAGTGTTCACAGGAACTGGTGTATCTTCCCAACTCTGCTTTGTGAAACCAAATTCAGTCAACACCAGTACCGATGAGGGGGCTCTGGAGGGGAATCCTGAGTCCAGCCACCAGCCCAGGGCTGTCCCCAGCAGCAAGCCCTGGCTCCTCCTCCACACACCTCCCCTGATGGACAGCCCTTCTGGTTTCTACTAGAAAACGAAAGAGAGTATCTCCTCCAACCAAGGGAGTCTAAAATGTCCCTGTAAGGAAAGTTCTTCTCTTGTAATGGGAAAAGAGAGAAACAAAATGTTAATGTATCCCCTTGTTGATGTTCTACTATCATCAACAAGACCTAGAGGTTATACAACATATGATGAAAAAATTTTGATACAATGAACCTGTCCGGACAGTGAATGCTGATACTAAGGCAAGCTCAGAGAAGGTCTTTGATACTATCCCAACATGAGTCCGAAGGCTTAAGGCCTGTTTGCCGCCCCCACCCCACCCCCCGCTGGTCAGCCCAGCATGTGCTTGTCATGCACACTGACTACGGATTGCAGAAGTCTTCCACTGTTGTCTTCCTTACAATCTCACTGCATACAGAACTTTTATTGTGCTTTTTAGAATATTCTGGAAGAGTCTACTTGGTCACAACCATCGTAGCTGGATGCCAGTATGCAGGGATTGCAGGTACGAATCTTACAGATGCTGCTGCCACTACTTTTCACAGACAGGGCCCTTGAAGTATCATGAAGGTTTTTCAAGACCCACAAAACTGGGTCTAAGACATGACACACCAGTGTCCAAACCACTCGCTGCACCTCCAGATCTGGGGTCACTTCTATTCAGTCATGGAAAATCAGACACTCTGGCTGTTTCCGATTCAAACCTCCCAGCGCATGCATTTCTTTCTTGGCTGTTCATCATGCATATTTCTTTTCCAAAATGAAATCGCTGTTTTCTGGTATGTTTTGGTATCATTTGCACTAATAAACTAATATACGGATTCTGGACATACATTAAATTTATCATCACAACCTAGGTCCAAGAGTCGAGTGACTTTGAGTCTAGCTTCTGGGGCAAACTCTCCACATTCAGTGCTTGCCTCAGCTACCCACTTTGTTTTACTGACATGTATGTAACCATGCCATGGCTGCAGCAGGTTTGATTTTGTGGTTTTTGCTAACACTAATGACACACTCTATCAACATCCTAGTACAGGTCATTTGGGAAACAATACATGTCTGCTACATAAAAGGCCTAAGAATGTGCAGGAAAACCCCGTGATGGCACAGGTACCCGTGGGAAATGCAGATGACGTCACCAATGCTCCGTAACACGATTTTGGTAAAGGTGAAAATAAGTGATGGTAAACCTAAGCTTCCCTGCAGAACTGTCTGCTGTGTTCCAGGCATGCGGGTCGGAGCTACACTGGCCTGCCTTTTCTGTGTGGGGACTTCCATGCCAGGTTTCCTGGCTCTGACTCTAAAGTGCTGCCTTCTGTTCTACAGCTAACTGCAAAACCCTTATCCCCCTCAGCAGACAGCCAGTGGGGTAGGGGTGGGGTTAGTATCTGGAATATATTCGTAGATGCTGGGAGCTACAGTGGCATTTTCTCAGTACATACTCACCTATAAATCAACTCTCCACGATATATTAATATCGCACACCAGCCTTAGCCTGTTCATTTCACAGGATTAAGCTTGTCCCCATAATCCTGCAATCTTGTTAGCACTTTAAAACAAGTTTTAGTTAATAGCCTTCAAATTTTAGAAAATTAAAATGCAGAGAAAAATCTAGTGTCAAATGTAAATACTTTTAAACATGCCTCCAGAGAAGAGGAAATCTCTTTTTAACTAATGAGAGACTAGAATGGAGGTGACAGCTGTATGGGTATCAGCAATGGTCTTTGGATTTTATATTTACCACAATTTTTAATAATATCATGGCATTTAGCACAGAGGATCTGAACTGACTTCAGCTGCTTTAGCAAAAGCCACATCTCCGCGCATCTTCCACCTAACAGGACCATAGCCCCTGCCCCTTCAGCAAGTACCTTTTGGGGCAGGTACAAGTCACTCTCTCCATTTCCTAAAACAAGGTCAAAAGAAGTTACAGCTTTCTTCCTGGAGCAGACACACAACGGGACTCACATACTCTTCTAGAAAGATCTCTGCCTTTTTGAAACAACTGACCCCCGTTGACCAGTGATTCTCTATTCTACCCGACACGTCGACATTTAATCTCGAGAGTAATCATTCCCGTAATGGCTTTAACAAAGAACAGTCACAGCAACCTAGACCAAGATCTCAAAAGTAGGGGAGAGTGTGCCAAATACATGCCCCCTACACCAAGTCTCTCAAAGATTAATTCTGTGAATGTCACAGGCACATGAGACAAGAGACCTCTCTAGAAACGAGTGATTATCTGAAAGAGATGCAATGGGTTTCTGTTTTAAAAAGCTACAAATATGTGTAAAACCCCAATCCTGTATCTGCTAGTTATTTCTGGTATGTTTTCAAGGAAACAGCTATATATGCTTATATAAGTGTACATTTGTCCAATATGAAAAAAATTACATCAGAATCAATTTCCCTACCTCAAATGTAAAAATAAAAATATGTCCACAGACATTTACTGCTGAATGTCAATAGCTCTTCTTGAATTCTCTGCTTTTCAATCAATAACACACCGGCCATCAGTGAATATGCCCCATGACTCATCAGAAACAATACAGTTAATGGGATCCCGTCCCGGATCCTCCCCGTCACTCCTGGCGGCCTTGTATTGCAGGAGACCAATTCAAGATGCCGCGAAGCCAGGAAGCAGTCTTCTCCCAGCACCACGTGGAACCTGTGCTCCTGCCTCCATAATGCCCACTACACCCATCTCTCTGACGTCTTTCAAGAAAATAACAGCAAGCATACTTTATATGGTTAGAAAAGAACCACATTCTTTTGGCTTCACACTCACTGTGTGAGGCACAATGGACTTCAGTTATGAAAGTATCTGAAAGGAATGTCTCCAGGACCTGTGCTTTGTGCACGGCCAGGCACTGTCTCCAGAACGCGCTCCAACGGTGAAGACGCTGTCTGCGCACCCAAGCTCTTCCACTACCTCTTTTTACCCTTTCTAACACTCCTGCAAGGCCTGAGCCCCGCTTGGTGACAAGCAAGCTTCCACTCCTGTGAATCCTGCATGAACACTGGGTCAGGAGTTCGTTTGGATGTATTTGATGTTTTTATTTTCTAAGGAAGGAAAGTCACAGCAGAGGAAAATACATATTAAGCTTCTGGAGATAACTGCTATTTACCTAAAACTCTACTTTAAAATAAATTTTAGTGTCTTGTTTATGTTTGGTAACTCCAGGACAATGATAACTATAGTGTCTCTAAAATGTTCCCAAGTAGCAATCATACTCTATTCTGGCCTTTGAGAGGTGTTAAGACTCATCCTCCTAATTATAAGCCTTTTCTCTGCTATTACGACCTCACCATTAAATCTCAAAACTACTACTTAGTTTTGAGAAAATAAAAATAGATGTAAGGTGGTAATGTTTTCTCAAATTTTGTTACAATGGATAAGAAAAATAAGGCATTCTATGTATAACAAATTCTTTATCTTGCAAAATAAAAGTTGATTTCATTCTGCTTTAACCAGCAAACTGTTTCTCTCAGAATACTGTTTTCCTGCTTTATTCTAGAATGACACTGTCCAATATAAATATAAGGTAAGCCACATTTAGTATATTGTTTCCCAGTAGCCACTGTCAAAGAGTAAAAAAACAGGTAAAATTAACCTGACAAGATCTATTGAGACCAGCAGCCGCAACATTATCATTACAACATATAATCAATATAAAAATACTAATCAGATGTTCTGTGTTTTTCCTTTTGGACATCAGCACACATTTTACCTTACAGGAAGCCTCAATGTGACTAAACCACGCTTTAAGTGCTCTAGGAACATGTGGCTAGTGGTGACGGACAGAACCTTCTAGATTCCCCAATCCACGGAGCTTTTGGCTCACTAGGCCAGACACTTCACCACTTTCCTGTGTAACTGCTCTAGGGTCATGCGTGGCTGCTGAACTTCATACTGAGCCAATCATTCAGTGACATATTTCACTTCCTCTCTCCATGCCCCTGACCCTCAGGTCTTTGGCCCACCTGAATGTCATCTTCTTAGAGCATAGAAAATGCAATCACCTCTTCTTTCCAAACTCATTCCAAGGTGCCCTCTAGTTTGCACACCTCTGAAAACCCAACAGAAAGCCAGTAGGTACAGGAAGACTGTTCTGTTTCTATGAACAGACATGTCAAATACAGGCCTAACGTATGGATGGTGGGAGTCACAAATGCAAGGGCTTTATTTTTTTTGCTTGCAATGAAGACAGGAAATTTATTTAACAAAGTCACATACTCTTCCTCAATGAGAAATACGATTTTACTCTTTTCTCTCCCAAGGAGAAACCTTGGAAGAATGTCTTCTTGTTCTGGAAGAGAACCCAGTGTTTCATTTCATAGGAATTCTGTGCCCAGAGGAAGAACAGAATGTTGGAATAGAATTTAATGAATTCAACTTGGAGTCTAAGTTTGCCTCAGATATGGAAGTGTAAACAGCAGTATCATCTCGAACCACACAGCACTCTGGTTTCTCTTTGGCACAACTGCACAGAGTACCGCATTTGTACGTCTACACATAGATTTGTTCTAGTTATGCGAGGAAAAAAATTCAGCTAGGCACATGTGAGGTTTTTTCAGAGTCTCTTAGTAATAATAAAACCTGATTATTATGTCTTTAGTGACAGTATAATTACAGACGGATGAACAGGTTTGCTGGCGCTGACCTAACCTGTTCTCTAAAGCACAAAAGGTAACTTTTGTAGTTCTCCGCGAGGAACCCCGCATTAAACAAAGAGGACTGAGAATTATGCCTGCGTTTTGAAAGAAGGCCTGACAACACAGCGATAAAAAGAAAATGTAACCTCCAAGCCAATGCACAAAACCAGGGGAGAGGGGAACACTTCAGGCTTCCTACAAAAGCCTGGAGCCACAGCTCTCACCAACTTTAAGGAAGCAAAGACCCAAGGGACAGCAATGTGCTTTCACAGGCTACAAAGTAACTTATTCCCTGTCTCTGGCTATCACTCCACATGCAAGACATTCTAAGTACTGAACTTCATATTCTTGGGATGAATTTTGAAGTTGTCGAACTTCCATTTTAACTGGCCAGGGTGATAATTTCTGTCAACAACAACAAGAGGGGACGCCAGCCCTCAGGCACCCAGAGAGAAAGACCGTGGCGGGGCTCGCTTTGGCTGCTATAGAATAGTTACATTCTAAATGCCCTCTTTGTATAAACAGACACTGTGTTCAAACCCAGAAGGGAGGAACACGACGTCCACTGGTGTAGTATTTCAAAGCACGGTGCAGAGGGCCTGCAAACCCAAAGGCATTAATTAAATTACGCCTTCTCCCTGGGTTTATTAATTTGTTTAAGAAACTCCTTGGAGTACGGCAGAGTTGAGGATGCACTCGCCATCGACAGTGCCTGCGCTGGTGGGCGCACGCGGCACGGGCAGTGGCAGTCACCTTTCGGGCATCTGCTTCCTCTCGGTGGGGAGGCATGCTCCACGGAAACGCGCCAGGAGCCCCAGCAGCCGCAGAGGCTCCAGGCCCCGGACGCAAGAGCACAGTCAGGCTGGTCTCCACACCCCGTAGGGCAGAGCGCCCTGAGCGGGCCGCGAAGGCACAACCCGGTATACCTGCTCGGGTTACAGGCTCTGGAATCAAAGTATTCTCACATGACACGTTACTACCAATAACAGATTCCAGCTCCGTTAAAAAAAAAAGAAAGGAAAAAAGAAAGAAAGAAGAAAGTGGGAGGGGGGGCACATATCTGCCCTGCTTTTGTCTAGAAACCAGAACCCAAGCACCAACTACTTTCCATTCTTTTCGACCTTTCAAGAAAGCAGTGCCATCACCACGCGCGGCTCCGCCCAGAGCGCCTCGGTACTTACTTTTGTTACAGTTCCGAGTGACGCACCACCAAACGAGGGAAAGCAGGGGAGCGCGGCGGCAGCCTTCTGCAGGGCGTCTTCCGCCCCGCGGACTTGGCCAACAGCAGGCTGGACCGACACACGGCGCGCCCCATATAAGGCAGCCCGCTCAACATGTCATGCGTAACTCACGGGCGGCGGGCCGGGATTAACCTCTGCGTGCACACGTCCGGCCCCGACGGAGGCGGGCTGGACGGCCGCGGGGCGAGGCTGCGGGCGCCCGCCGAGCACCGGAGCACCGGCGCCCCGCGCGGGCCGTCCGGCCGCGTCCTCGCCGCGCACCTGCGCCGCCCATGCCCGCGCCCGCCCCGCAGCCCCGCGCCCCCCGCCCGGCCCCGCCGGACACTCACCTCGCACGTGTCCTCAGGGGCAGCCCGCCGGCCGCGCGGGGGCCCGGGGCATTGTGGGAGTCATGCTCGGCGCGCCGCGCGGGGAAGTGCAGCTCGGCAGCGCCCGTCACGCCAGCGGCGCGCGCCGCGACCCGCTCAGCCGCAGTGGGGAGGCGGTGGCATGTCGCGCCGCAGCCTCTTATCGCCGGCCCGCTTCCGCCGCCCGAGCGCCCCTCCCCCGCCGCCCAGCGCCGCCAGGAAGCGGCCGCCTCGCAGCTGCGGCGCGCACGCGGGGGCGCACGGCGCGGCCCCGAGGTCCCCGCGCCCGCGCCAGGCACGCGCGCCCCCGCCGGCAGCGCGCTCCCGGCACGCGCGCCCGCCCCCGCGCGCTCTGCGGACGCGCCCGCGGGCCCTCGGCAAGGTGAGGCCGAAGGTGAGGCTCCGGTGGGGCCGCCCGAGCGCGCACCGCGCGGTGTGCGAGCCCGCAGGCCGGAACGGGCGGGAAACTTCCGCAGGACGGCCGGGCGGAGCTGCCTCGGCCCCGGCTGCGCGCGGCTGGGGACTCCAAGGTAGACCTGGTGGTCGCACGGGCACTCACACGTTTGCGAATACCATCGGGGTTGTGAAAGCCCCCAGGTGCCAGCTCTGTGCTGCGGGATGTGCACATAGCAAAGGGCCCTCTTTGGAATAAAATATTCTCCAAAA
This sequence comes from Xerus rutilus, assembly GCA_028644305.1. Classification (NCBI taxonomy): domain Eukaryota; kingdom Metazoa; phylum Chordata; class Mammalia; order Rodentia; family Sciuridae; genus Xerus; species Xerus rutilus. The sequence continues at coordinate 1,915,826 of CM053409.1, read as the reverse complement.
TGCTGAGATATCCCAAGGCAAATAAGCCATGTCGCGTTGCCCAAGCAAATGGAAACAGCCGGGAATCCTAACTCACTGAGCGCTGTGAGGTACAGCTTGGCTTCACCTGGAGTGGAAAGAATCCGGGCTGCTGTGAGGGGTAACATTGCTGGAGATTTGGGGACAGGATTTCCTTCAAAATTGAGGAATTTTAGTATCTTGCCCAAGGATGATTCAGAGAATGTTTATTCCAGGTTTGGGACATAACTTGAGACAGAGTGCAAGGTATGGCACAGTGTTCCTCCGAAAGGTCACTGGATTGTGCGGAAGAGGGAGAGGCCAGTTTAAGAAGAGGAGGAAAACGTCAGGAAAGGTGCTAAAGTGCAGAACCTTCCAGAAGGACTAATAACAGAGTTGAGGTCTTGACCCTTGGCTACATCCACAAAACACTGAGCTAATGCTTTGTACTGATGGCTTCCAGAATGAAGAAATACGTTAATTAAATGGTTCCACTTCTCAGTGTTAATCATTAAAAAGTACCCAAGTCCCCACACAGTTGAAACAAAGTAAAAGGACGCTGACACTTTCTCAGAGAACTGGGATGGGTGCTTTCTATTTGCCAATCAGTAACCACCCCAAGCTCTGGGGACTTCCTTTCTTCTTAATGAGCATTCATTTCCACAACTACAGCAAATGTCTGCTCTGCCAGAGATGCGGGAATGGATATCAGAGTTCCTACACTTGAAGATGATACTTCTCAGAGGGAAGAGGCAACCCAATTAATGCTGCCTGAGGGACAGTGCTGTCAGTAGGGCCATGCCCTGAGGGCCCTGAGGACAGTCAGCAAGGCTTCCTGCAGGAATTCCACCAACCCGAGCCTTGAAAGGCCCATAGAAGATAAAAGGAGAGCTGAGTCCCCATGGAGAAAGAGCACATGCCAGGCCTCTGCCAGTTTTTCCAGGAGAAGGGAGGGAGGGTCCCTTCCCCTAGGGAAGTGGCCGGAGATGAGGCTAAAAGTAGACTGGTGTTTATCCAAGGGGTTGTGGCTTTACTCTAAAAACTGTGATGAGCTAGAGAAGTCTGCGCAGTCAGGACAGTCGCTGGAGTCTGGACTTGTACAAAGACCTGCGGGGCAACTGGGAGGGTGAATGGGAGTGTGGGTGCTGGCCAGGGAAGGGTGAATGGGAGTGGACACAGTGGAGAAGTGACTCATCAGGGAATGAGGAAGGGAGGCGTCTTGGGAGACTTCCAGGCCCTGCCTTAGCCTGCTGGTGTTCTTGCTGCTTGCCCTTCCGTTTCTTCTGTGGGCCGCCCACTCTCTGTGACAGCAGAGGCCTGACTTCCCGACAGCAGAGCCACCTGGGCCACCTTTGCATCTGCTGGCAGTTTGCTGCCCCGGGTGGCTCCCACGTCCCTCTGCTAAGGTGCCCGTGAGCAGCCGTGGTCTCACCCAGGAGTTGATTTTCAGTTGTTCTCAGACCCTGTCAACTCCCAGGTTAGAGCTTCAGTGTTCTTTTTTCTTATGCGAGTTGGAAATTTTGCTTTATGCACCAACAGGGTGAAAAGCAGGACTCTGAAACCGAGTGTGGTACAAGAGGGGAAATTATTTTTCTACTTCAGCACTACATGAGAGGAACTTCTGGGAACAAAAGAGAAATCGAAACTGAGACAAAATTTCTGTTCCAACTAATGGAGCACAAAGAAATACAAGAAAGACCTTTGGATGTTACGAACAGTAAAATAAATATGCTAGCAAAGAACAAGGAAGGAAAGAAAATGTTATTTTACATTAGATAAAGAGAAAAGGAATGGCTAAGGAAACAACTCTTAAAACAAAATGGTAAATCTAGAACTCAAAAATGAGCCAAATTAAATTATAACATAAAACAATATCTCCACTGGCTAAACCTGATCTATCCTCACTTATAATATGAATGGCGACATCTAAATTTTTGAGGCACCATAACAAACACTAGATCATGTCAAAATATTAAATCAGGTTGCCAGCTTTCAACTACCAGTAGCATCCTAACCACATTTCAAATTGTGGAAATTACTAAGAAATCATCACAGTAATAAAAAGTTAATAGTTCCCCATTTAGAACATCACTGATATTTCCTCAGTGCCAGGAGAGTACTCTGGTTTCTCTTACTCTGTGAAGTGTAGTTATAGTCCACGCGCCCATGAGTAAGTACATCCATAAGTACAAAAAGAAGGTCATTTGTGGGCGGAAAGGGAAATTATAGAAAACAATTTGAGATGAAATAAAACTACTTTTTCAGACAGAAGAAAGAGTGTGCGCTGCAGGTTCCTGAAATACGTCAGTCCAGTCAAGTCTGAATTATACCAGTGCCTCCCAATAGGAATACAGACAAGGGACATGGTTTTTGGAGATAACATCGACTCTGTTTACCAGTAATACAGATAAAGGAAATAGTAGCATTTATCCTTTTCAGTCAAATGGAAGTCTTTACCACACCCATGTAAGTGTACATGTGTGACTTTTATCTTTCTGTCTTACACACCACATTCACAGCTCAATAAGAGCTCACTGCCTCCCAACTATAATTTCCTTTTCTACCCCCGTCTCCCAAATCATCTAAGTGAAACCATCACAAAAAAAAAAGATACTTTTAAAACATGGAAATGTGAAAAGGTCTTGAATCACTGATCCAGGAGTGCCATTCTTATTAGACCAGGATAGAAATAATGAATTGAAACCTAGTGTCAAAACTGGTGCTTGGGTCCCTGGCTTCCTCGTCATGCTTAAATATAGACGGTTAAGAGAAGAAACTTACAGAAAGCAATGAAGCATCTCAAACATACTTGTACAGAGAAGCAGTTTTAAATAGATGCATTGAATGTGTCTTGCTATATATTTCACAGCAGGGGCAGAAGGGGGATTCTCTTCTGCAGCCTGAATTCAAACTTGTTCAGCTTTATTTAAGTATACTTTTTTTTTTTTTTTTTTTTTTGGTGCTGGGGATTGAACTCAGGGGCACTCAATCACTGAGCCACATCCCCATCCCTATTTTGTGTTTTATGTACAGACAGGGTCTCACTGAGTTGCTTAGCACCTCACCATTGCTGAGGCTGGCTTGGAACTTGTGATTCTCCTGTCTCAGCCTCCCAAAGTGCTGAGATTACAGGCATGCACCACCGTGCCTGGCTTATTTAAATATACTTGATAGAATTACATGAATTCTGTTTATCTTCAAGGATGTTTATATATTTCATGTGCAAAATAAATCCTTTGAATGATGTTCATTATTTAAATGTATATAACATGTATCTATTATATATTATGTATATGTAGGATATAACACATTATATGAAAAATATATACCATTTATTGTATACATCACATAAATGTGAGATTATTATAAGTCAATATATTTATCCTAAAAATGATATAAAAATTAAAATAGCTGAAGTATCGATTCCATTATACATTTTTCAAGCTATTTTACCTAAAAGTTGAATCTAATGTTCAACTGTACTATTGGGGGGATCTGGCAATGGAGAAAGAGACGGCAAATACAGTTCAGAATTAAAAGTTCAGAACCTAGAGTGGGATCAGGGACAGGATGCAGGTGACCCTTTGGCTCTGTCCCCTGTGAGGCTAGGGAGAACATCACAGAGGGGCGAGTAGACCTTCCACCCATGTCGGCTAACTCTGCAGGCCACTTGTTGTGTCTTTTTCCTGAAAGAGTGGGGACAACAGGAAGCCCTGTGGTAGGCCTAACGTGAGGAGGCGCACTGTCCGTGTCTAGGAACGTGGTTACTTTTACTTCTTTCCTTCTCTTTCGTTTATTCTTCCTAATCCCCCACCTTTTTCTTCTTTTCTTCTTCTTTCCACACAGAAACCACTTGTTCACACAATGGCTCCATTCACCTCACAGATGTTTACTGAGCCTCAACCGTAGCTGAGTCCCATTCCGTCTCCTGTGGTTACAGAACGGACCACAGACAGGTCACTTCCCCAAGGGGTTTACATTCTCCCGGGGGGAGAAAAACCATAAACCAGTGGAGAATAAAGAGGATAAACTCTGGCAGTTTCAGATGGAGATAAGCACTTGGAAGTAAAATAAAGCAGGCGGACAGAATGGGGAGGGCAAGTTGCAGGACAGGCAAAGATGGAAGTGACCCCAGGCAGGCAGGCAGGGTCCTCGCTGGGAAGTGAGCAGTGCCTGGGGAGAGACCAGGCAAATCAGCAGGATCCTGGAGCCAAGTGCCCAGGGCCTGACTATAGGCCCGGATGTCCAGTGGTGAAGAAAAACCAAAGGACTACCTAAGCCCAAGAAATTTACAGTGCAGCAAATTAACAAATTCATCAAACTCCAAATCTAAGGCTATGATCTTGACCTTGACCTTAGTTAATGGTTATGTTAGAGGAGATTATGTTATGGTGTGATAGCATATGATCCAAATCTGCTTTGCATAAAGATCATCAGATAATACTCCCCCCTGCCCAACCCCAATGCTGGATTGAACCCAGGGCCTTGCTGTGCTGGACAATCACTCTACCTGTGAGCCAAATCCCCAGCCTAACCGGAGCGTTCACCCTCTGCAGAACCCAGGATGCGTGTGGCTGCTGACAGTGAGAGCAAATCCAAGGAGCGGCTCTATCCATAAGGGCTAGGTGCAGCGAATCGTCGGAGGCCCAGCCAAAGTGGGTCTGGCATGTTAGAATCTTGCCTCTCGGGAGGTTAAGGAGGATGCATTGGATACCCACGGTCACGCCTTGCAGGAAGTGAAGCAGGTGGCCACCCTTGTGTGGGACTGATGTCTTGTTTAGTCCACACAATGTAGAATATTCAATGTCACAATGCATATTTTTATAACAATCAGCAGTGACTCCATGTCCCAGAGACAGTCACTGTTAGTCTTGAGAGTGGATTTCCTCCGAGCTTTTCCAGGCATTTTTGTTTAAAAAACAGAGTTAATATTGTAGTAGGTATGCAATTTTAAATTTAAACTTTTAAATTTTATCTTTTAACATGACCTTATGAAATAAGTGGCATCCCCATATTACTCATTACAGTGAGGTAATGGGGCTGGAGAGCTGAGCCCTGACCAAAGCCTCACAGCTATTAAGAGACGGAGCCTCCCGCCTCACAGTGTTTCACAGCCTGTCTCCCAAGAGACTAAATTAATCTGCTTAATGTGTAATATACTTCTAAACACTCTATCTGGGGTGTAGACAGGTCTTCTGTAAACTGTTATTAGGAAAAGAAAATGTCTTATTGTTGTTGGTTTTTTTTTTTTTTTGGTCCCAGGGATTGAACCCAGGGATACTTAACCACCAGGCCACATCCCCAGCCCTTTTTTTTTTTTTTTGTTATTTTGAGACAGGATCTCGCTAGGTTGCTTAGGGCCTGAGTTGCTGAGGCTGGCCTTGAACTTGTGATCTTTCTGCCTAAGTCTCCTGAGCCGCTGGGATTGCAGGTGTGCACCATCGTAACAGGCTCTAATAACGGTCTTCTAATAAATATAACACAAAAATAGATGTGAAACAGGTAGCCTGAAGGTCAAAATATACATGTTATCTATTTTTGCTTACAGAATAGTAATTACATGCAATATTGTGAAACCCTTTCTATGATCTCATAAAATTGTGTGTTGTTGCTTAGCCCAGAATGCCTATGTAATCTTCTAAAAATAGTAGTGACAGGTCTTATACTATTAATATTATAGTGAGCTGTGTTTTGTACTGTAATCCAAACATTTCTGCACATCAGTTTTGCTCCATGTAGGGAAAAATGTCCCTGAAAGTACGGCCATCACCTTATTTCTTCCTAAAGGCCAGCTCGTTCTTTTAAGTGCCAGTGGGAGGGTTGGTGCTTCTTTCCTAAGTGTCTGCGATGTCTTATTCTTTGGGCCCCTTTTTGGTTGTAAGGGGTCCCGTTTCTGTCTTCACTGCCTCCCGCGCATTCTCTCTCTGGATGGGTTGTTGGATCCTCTTATTCTTTCTTAGCATGCAGGTTTCCTGAAGTTACCTTCATGCCATGTCTCAATAGATGCCTCAAAAGGACTTTGAATAAGAACAACTTTCGTCATGCTCATCAACAGCAGGAGTTCCCTACATACACCTTTTTCTTATCTTTCCCTGTTGGCCTTGATCACCAGCGTGGGAACTGAGTGGCACAGTTGAAAATTAATTCTAGTATCTTAACTCAGACGTCAGCACACTGGCTTTTGCTTCTTCATTTGCTTAAGAAGTATTTCCTGAGCACTGACATCATGTCAGGAGCTGCACCTGGCACTGGGATGCAGGAAGGACTGAGCCTTCCTCGAGGCGTCCACAGGCTGGGCTAGCGATGGGGAGACACACGGCAGGGACCCAGGCAGACGAGAGTGTAGCAAATGTGACAGTTCACTTCAATCCAACAAGCCCCGCACACTCACTGTGTGCCCAGCAGATAGCACGGACCACAGGGCAGGGCCCGGCCTTGCTCTTCACGGACCCCAGGCAGCTGGCACTTGGTAAAACCATCTCGCACATGTTAACAGCATCATGGCAGAAAGACAGCCACAGAGAAGGCAGCACCAGCCCTTAGACCAGCGCGTTGGTCAGAGGAACACTTTCAGCAAATCATTGCCCGGCAACGTGAGGAGAAAGTTTCCTTTTCAGATTGTTTATACATCCCTCTGGAAAACCTACCAAGTACCAAGTCCACTTCCAGGAGCCTAGGCCTACCAGACAGCAGGCCTCCCTGGGCACCTCAGTGCATCCCAGGAGGGCCTTGCAGATTCTCCTCTCTGCCTCCCCTAGACCTTGGGCAATCCACTAGGTGACAGGAGACTATCTGACTATAGTCATTTACACTAAGGTGAGAATGAGGCTTAGTTCATCAAAAGTGTTTGTTCTGGCAGAGGATAGCTTGTCAACCCTAATGACCTGCTAATGGGCAGGGAGCCCTCCGCCTCCTTGCCTTCCCAGACTCCCCATCCCATCTTCCTGCCCTTCTTGGTTCTTCTTCTGAGGCAAAGGATGAATGGAACTTGGTAAATTCAGATTATGGATTCCAACTTCACACATTCTCTTTGAGCTCTCACAGGAGGCCTAGAAGGTGATAATTGTGCTAGAAATGAGAACACTGAAACACTGAAATGTAGCACAGTGGTTCTCAATTCTGGCTACATTTCAGATCAATAAACTGCAATCCAGACCAATTAAACCAATTTCTGGGAGTGGCATCATGTATTGGCTTTTCTTAAGGCCCTTAGGTTATTTCAGTACGCCGCAAGGTTGCACTAGAGTTTAGAAAATGGAAATTCCTCAGGATCAGCGGCAATCCACTGACCTGCTCCATTTCTCCCTTTGGCAAGTAAAGTTTATTTGGTTCAATAGAAACAGTGTTATCGGCAGGAAAATCTGTCTCACATAGAGTTAGGTTTGGATAAGCTGGTGTCCATATGCTCCTAGAAATCAGGGAGTTCAAATACTTGTGGGACCTAAATTGGTGAAGCAAGAAGAGGTTTTGTTCATGCACCTGGTTGGAGATGGTGCTTCTCAGGCAACCAAAATATATGTAAGCATTAATGGTCTCTGGGCTTAAACATAGAGAAGTGGCCAGGATCACAGAGGACAATCCTGCATACTCTAAAATACAGAGGTTCCTATTTGCTTAACATGCTGTACCTCCACCCTTGCTGAGAAACTGTAATCATGAGCCCCCATGAGAATGTCAGAGCCTCTGAGACCCCCAAGTGTGTCCTGGACCACTTCTTTTGTGCAAAGAAAAATAACCAAACTCTCTTCTGCAAAGTTGACTATATTTTATAAATTTATTTAACAAATTAACAGTTAAATCATAAACACAAACAAATGAACCAGATACACCTCATTTGCAATTACTTTGAAGTTGGTGTTAAAGTCTTCATTTATGGCTTTTGTGAATTCACATTAGTCCAGGTGAGCCTCCTGGCCACACCTGGGTGGATCCACATGCCCGTAGTTTTGCGGTGGGATTAGCAATGAGAAGCTCCTAACAGGGCCTGACCATCTGGCCTTCCCAGTAATAAATGTCTTTTTAAGCAACGTGGAACATTCTTTCTCTTTTTCCCAAATTTTTCTGCACATAGGTCAACCAGCTCACCAGACTCGGGTTCATTTTTATTCCAAACCTTGCTGCTATCAACTTTCCTACCTAGTCCCCACAAGTCACTCAACAGCGGCAGGATTCTGGCCTTTCCACAGGGTTAGAAAGACAGAACCCGAAGCCACCTGAGTGTGCAGTCCAGCAAGGATGAAGAGCAGAATCGGCGCATGAGGATCAGTTCAGTACATAATCTCAGTGTGTAAAATGGAGTGGAAGAGAAGATGAAGAGTAAGAGGTGAATCTAAATCAACAGATGAGGTCATCATTTTTCGGATCTCGCCCTTTTGTTTCATTGAGTTCACGTCTCGAATTACAGCCACAGAGAGGCATCTAAGTACTTAGACGCCCTATCCACAATACCTGGGTTCCTCTTCATTTGAAAAGACAGAATTCTATTCCTATTTGCCAGAAATACTGATTTTATTTCTGCTAAGGGCCAGGACATCCATCATGCAGCCCTGAGGGCGAGGTTGGAAAAAATCTGTGGCTCACCTTATTGCTTCGCCCTCGCTGTGCTCTTGGGTTGTACTTAGATTCACTTCCTGGGCTTAATCTTATAAAGCGTTGACATCTGTGGACAAAGCCAGCTTCTAATGTTCTCAAGGAGTATAACATGTCAGCTTTTGAATTAATATTTGAAGAAAAAAGAAAATACAATTGTATTATCTTTTGTTGTGCCATCGTTAAATGATCTTTTAAAAATCCCTTTTCATGGCTGTAAAGCTATTTTTCTGTTTCTGGATATAAGGTGTTGCATGCTTATTTAAATAATGTATCGAGTGCCCATAACAGGAGTTTCTTAATTCTACTCACGGTGGCACAGTGAGGATGTTATGCGCGATTATTCAAGACTAGCAATAGAGCGGTGATGTGCAACTCCCCCCCGTGCCTATCCACGCCCGGCGTAACTTCCTTCTACAGCTTCAGACTCCCACATTCCTGCAAACACATTTTTCCACTTGCCCTTAGCCTTTGAAATTAAATAAAGAAAAAGTTAACTGTGCAAAGGCGGCTGGCCGCACTGAGCCTCTATCTTTATACAGTGGGCCTCTCTAAAAACAGTCTAAATTATAGACTTAGTTGGGACAGTGTTTCCCCCTTAGGAGGCCTTTGAGGTCTATTTATTCTTACGGATTTCTGGTAGGTCTATCTGGAAGATGCTCTAATTTGTCAAGGTCTCTAAATAGCAAGTGCTCCCTGTGGACACTGGAAGATGTTAACTGTGCTCCATTCAACTTGAACTGTGATGGAAGAAGCAGCCAAATGATGTAAATCTATTGGGTTCATAACTCAATGAATAACTGGGTGACTAAGAGAACACTGTCTGCTTTGGGGCTCTTGGCAACAGGTATGCACTTGCCAGACATGGCACCTGGGCCAGTTCCCAGGTGCAGCTTCCTCCTTGCCTCTGTCTTTCCTGCGGCTGCGGCTGTTAACAGTGCACCCCATGCCCCCTTCCCCCAGTGAGGTGCCGTGGCCTGGGTGGGCCTCAAAATATTTAGAAAAATCGAGTCGAAAAGAAAATGGAACCTTATTTAAGAGGCTGCTCCTCTGGCCTGGGCCATGGCTCCCATGTAATAGACACAGGCTTTAGAGTCTGTTATTAAGCCCAAGATATTGAACTATCGCTTCTAGTCATAGTTTCCCGTGGACTTCAATGTCTACTTCATGGAATGATGATCATGAATGACTTAACTGTCCTAACATAGGTGAGGTCGTTGATAAATTATGGCTATTGCTGTTATTTAATGGATAATAATTGTGAATTTTAAAATATAGACAATTTTACAAATCATAAGCTCCTCTTAAACTTCAGGTCACTCCAAAATATCATGATTCAAATCACATTCCAAGCGTTAAGAGATAGTATAGCTATAGGGACAGAGGTGCCCTTACAGTCTTTGAGTGGGTAGGCAGGATGTCATTAGAAGGGAGCCCCAAGTGTCCCCTGGAATGGAGAGCAGGCTGTTTGAAAACGTGGCCTTTAGTGGCCAGGGCAAGGCTTTCTTTGGTCCAACATTGCCCACCTACTCGCAATGGATGAGGAAGAAACATAGAAAGACAAGCCAAAGGCAACCCAGCAAAAGGCATCTGCCATCTTAAAGAAGAGTACCTGGCAAATGCTTCATGGGCACTTCGTTTGGGGCCATGTTTGTTAAAAACACATTCTTTAACCCAGTCAGAACTATTGGTCCAGCATAGACACTTCAGCTGCCCTCTTGCTTCTTTTCCTGGCATCGGTGGAACCCGTACTGGCCGAGTGCTCTGTTGCTGAGCCGCACTCCCCAGCCCTCTCGTTTCCTTAAGACCAGTTAGGAGTTGCCCAGAATGCTCAGGGAGAAAATGATGATGGTGTGTTGCTAAGTACTGTTCAGGGCCGAGGCCTTGGGCAGCAGGAACAATGACATCACCCACAGGAGGAAGAATGCTTCCACTTTTGAAAGATTCCTTTCTAACAAGAGGGGTCATCAATGTCTCATTGTGCAAAACCAGGAGAAGGCCTCCTTAGCATTCCCCCCTGGTGGGCAACCAGCAGCCCATTAATGAAGCCCTGAAGTCCACACGTCCTGTGTTCCCTTCCTGAATCTAGCTCACGTCAGAAATTTTTGCCACTCTTTTTTTCTAATTTACTCTTTAATTGACGTAAAAAGTTGTATTTATCATGTACAATGTGATGTCTTAAAGTACGGTATAATACACTGTGGAATGATTGAATCTAGCTAATTAACAAACACATTACTTCATAGTTATCATTTTTTGTGGTAGGTACACTTAACATATCCTCTCAGTGATGAAATACTCCTGTTAGGATGACTACTATGGAAAGATAAAAAGTCATTGTTGACAGAGATGTAGAGAAAAGGGAACCCTCGCACACCGTTGGCTAGAGTATAAATTGGGGCAGCCACTATGGAAAACAGTACGGAGGTTTCCCCAAAATTAAAAATAGAACTACCGGGGCTGGGGTTATGGCGCAGTGGTAGCGTGCTCGCCTAGCACGCGGGAGGCACTGGGTTCGATCCTCAGCACCACATAAAAATAAAGATATTGTGTCCACCTACAACTAAAAAATAAATATTTAAAAAAAAAAAATAGAACTACCATGTGATCCAGCAATCCTGCTATTGGGTTTATGTCCAAATAAATGAAATCAGAACGGGAAGAGACATCTGCACTCCCATGCTATCAATAGACGGATGGATAAAGAAAATGCGTATCACTCGAAGGGCAGGAAACAACACCCTCATGATTCTAATAGCTGCTTCTTGATCAATCAGCCAGGTCAGGAAGTGCTTCAGATGGAAACAGAAGGTTCTCACAAGAGTCAAGCCTCCCACAGCCCACCTCCTGAGACCAAGGCCACCAAACACCTCCAGGATGGGACCCGCAGAACAGAAGAAAGGGCTCCTCGTTAAATTCATGCACTATTAACACCATTTTTCATTTCTCTAATTTTTTTCTGAACTTCTTATCCCATCTCTCTCCAGCTACAAGCTGCTTTGGTGGTTGACCCAGGAGCCGCCCTAGGGGGCCGTGCGCCCTCCCTGCACCTGGGCACACGTCTCCCTTGTTTCACAAGACACTTTTTTTTTAGGCTATGGCTGAAACTCTACTTCTATTTCTTCTACTAGACTAAGATTTTTTCTAGCATGCACCATTAAGTCCATAAATTCTTAACAGTATCTAAACCACAAATCTGCCTACTTTGCTTCTCAATAAATAGTAGAGGCGCCATGATTACATGAGGAAGGCCCAGCCTAGAGACAGATGCACCTGGGTCAGTCTTGTGACCGTTCCCAAACTACTACCTCCCTGAATTTCTCCATTTTTCTAAAGTCTGTAAAACAAGAATAATAGTCCTCATTTCATGGGATTATTGAGGACATGAGATTAGTTGATCGTGTGAGGCACCTAACACATGGTACTCCAAAAATCATACCCCATGTGATAGTGAAGCTACTATTGCTATACATCACTATCGTCACGATTCAGGGTCTGATAATTTCAGGAACCAGGTCATGTGCTTACATCTTTGATATTTTGAATGTATGAGAAACCCAATTTTCCCAGAGTAGCTTTACAATCCCCTTCAAAATCAAGAATAGATGCAGGAAGTAATTAGAAGGGAATATGCATGTGGCACCGGCCAGCCGGAGGGTTCATGGGGAAGGTGCTGGAGGGCTGGAGGGCCGGAGCGCCTCCACCAGGCTCCAGGAGGGCCCAGACCTGGCCTGTCAAAGCACTTGGGTGTCTTTCTTGGTGGGAAGGGCAAGGAGGGCGGGGCAAGCAGAGCAGAGGGCTGCCCCCTGGGATTCTCAGACGTTAGTGGCAACCACCTTGAACTTGCCTCTTTTTAGCTCAGAGGAAAAGAGCTGATAAAGAGGGAACGAGAGCTTCCCCACTGGCTGTCTCCAGCAACCACTTTTGAGTTTCAGTTCCGTGCACTCTCCACATGAGCCCATGTCTGCACCTGACAGTGGCACAGTCGTCAGGAGTGCCGTCCTGGCCAGGACCTCGGGACAGCCCTGTTGTCCATTTTATTTGTACATGAGGTTCAGAAACATTGGGGTCTTTGGCTTGATCATCACTTATGTATGGAGCACAAACTCTGTGCATTTGAGTACAAACTGAGGATGAGCCTGGACCACGCAGCCCAAGTCTCCACCTTTCTGGAACTTGCATCTTTAGTAGGAAGAACAGATAACTCATTGAATAAAGAAATAAAGAGTACAACTTTAATGCAGGGCACGGTGGCCACATCTGTCATCTCAGTGGCTTGGAAGGCTGAGGCAGGAGGACTGCAAGTTCAAAACCAGCCTCAGCAACTTAGTGAGACCCTGTCTCAAATAAAAAATAAGGGCTGGGGATGTGGCTCAGTGGTTAAGCACCCCTGGTTTCAGTACCTGGTACTAAAAGAAAAACAAAATCAGAAGGAACTTTTGCCATATTAATGATAGTGACTGGGCTAGGGTCACTGTAAATGTCTAGTTGGTCATGGGAGGAACATCTCTTGGAAAGAACACTTATGCAGAGACCTGAATAAGGAAATGATTATATCACAGAAGGTGTGGGAAGAGTATGCCAAGGAGAGAGGAGTGAGCATTTGCAAAGTCCCTGGGGCAGGAATGAGCTGGCGGGTGCTCTGGGAGCAAAATGAAGAGTGGAGCCAGGATCTGGTGGGTGAAGAGGGGCGGGTAGGCTGTGAGGGGGCGCAGGTGGGCAGAGACCAAGACGTAGCCACAGCAAGGAATCTCAGTTTTATCCTGATTAAAATAAAGATCAAAGAATCTTGAGCAGGGAGCCGTGTGATGGGATCTGTATCTTAGATCAAGGCAAGGATGCAAAGAGGAGAAAGAGTGTCCTAGGAGGCTGGACACGGAAAGAGGGGAGGGCTGGGCCCGCAGCTCCAGGATGGAATGCCTTCTGGCATGCAGGAGCCCCAGGTGCAACCTCAGCACTGCACACACAAGCCAACAGAGACCACAGTGCCCTGCGCCGGGCTCAGATGTGCAAGGGGAGAGTCTGCTCTGCATCGGGATATATTTTGGACATAAAATGATCTTGCTGGCAGATGGAGTATGGAAGAGGGAAAAACAGAAAGCACCTGAGCAACTGGGGTGAGGTGATGCTCCTTACTGAGGAGAGATCAGGATGGAGCCAGGACAGGTGAGAAAGGACGTTTGGTTTGGGGCAAGTGGAATCTGAGATGCCTGTGAGCTGAGGTTTTCTGAGGTGCAAGTCCAGAAGTGGCGAAAAGTTAATGCCATATGACTTTTTATTAGTCAAGTTGTGGGGTGAGACACTTGGGGAGAAAAGTGACTTATTCAGACCCACAGTCAGAAAGTGTAGAATGGAACCTGAAAATCTTTTGAGACTGACCCACTTTCTCTTCCCACCACAAATATCACAGCATGTTTACTGGAGTAGACTATGGGAAGTGTTGGGGACAGGAACATTCTATAATCATATATAAAAGGTAGAGAATTTTTTCAGTGCTTATCTACTGGAAAAATTCAGTTTCTTCTTATTTCCTTACACAATTATTTTTCTGTAAATATGATGCTGTCTGCACATATTAGAAAAAAGCCTCTAGAATCCATAAGGTTTACCAAGTATCATTGTAACCATAAAAAACTATTTTCTGAAGTCACTTTTTAGAATATCAAAGGGTGATATTCTTTGATACCAAATATCTAAATATCAAATATTTAGACTTCAGGCTAAATGTAGATTAGAATTGAAGTACAAAGATAAAATTTTGATCAGTAACTCAAGTAGGTATTGGTGAATTCTATCAACATTTGAATCAGGACATATCGAGTTTAATAAAAGTGACTAAGGTGAGTAGCACTTCGCATGACTTAGAAAAGAAAGATTTAAAATAGATTTAGAGATGCTGAGGCAGAAGGATCGCGAGTTCAAAGCCAGCCTCAGCAAAAGTGAGGCTCTAAGCAACTCAGTGAGACCCTGTCTCTAAATTAAAAAAAAATCTACTCAAAAAATAAAAGCAAACTAATAAAAACTGAGGAGAAAAAGCTCTGAAACTGTAAATGAACTGAAACAAATTTAATTGTATTTGAAATTAATACTGTGGTCACCCTGAGTGGAAAGTAGGAAAGAGGGAAGGAGGAAGGGAAGTAAGGAGAGAGAGAGAGAGAGAAGAAAGAATCCAGGCCACTTGCAAACAAAGCATTTCTGGGAGGTGGGTGTGCCCAGAAGGAAGTGGGCACAACCTTGAACACGTCTCCAGAAGGTCTCCTTATTGCAGCAATTTAACTGAAGCAATTCTGATTCTAGGCAGCGTGGGAACACAGTGACGCTGTTGACATCCAGGGACCACAGGTGGGATAGGGTGGCAGCAATACCCTGTGAGGACGGGGTGCAATGGGAACACCAGTGAACTCGGTACCCATAGGGCACGTGTGTGGTTGCCATGTATGCATGGAGATGTACCCTTGCGTGTGCCTGTGTGAACGTTAGCAAGCAAATTGTGTGTTCATGTCTGCTCGTGTGCGTGTGCATTACTGAATTTCTGCCCCCAGGGGCGAGGCGTACACCTAACTGCCTGTTATGTCCTGTGGAGACAGTGCAAGAGGGTGTGGAGGACAAACGAGGGACTGAGAGCCTTAACCCAGTTAGTGGATTAATCCCCCAATGGGATTAACAGAGTGGTGGCCGAGGAGGTGGGTGTGGCTGGAGGTGGTGGGCATCGGGCCATGGCTTTGGAGTATGCATGTTTGTATCTGGTGAGTGGCGTCCCTCTCTCTGCTTCTGATCATCATGTGAGCCGCTTCCCTCCGCCACACTCTTCTGCCATGATGTATGGAGCCTGCTGTCCATTGACTGAGACCTCTGGAACTGTGAGCCCCCAAATAAACTTTTCCTCCTTTAAAATTGTTCTTGTGAGGTCTTTTAGTCACAGCAGTGAAAAAGCTGATTAAAACAAAACCTAGATGCCCTTCCATAGATGAATGGATAAAGAAACTGTGGTATATATATACACAGTGGAGTATTACTCTGCAATAAAAGAATAAAATTATGGCATTTGCAGGTAAATGGATGGAGCTGGAGAATATCATGCTAAGTGAAGTAAGCCAATCTCAAAAAACCAAATGCTGAATGTTCTCATTGATAAGTGGATGCTGATCCATAATGTGGGGGAGGGGACACAGGAAGAATGGAGGAACTTTGGTCAAAGGGGAGGGAGGGGAGGAGGCATGGGGACAGTAAAGATGGTGAAATAAGATGGACATCATAGCCCTAGCTTCATGTATGACTGCATATGTGATGCGATTCTAAAAAACAAGCAACAAAAAAATACCACCCAACTTGAGTGCCTATGGCCACTCCCTAGTAAAGAAACAAGGGTAAGGAGCCCAGGGCAGGAGCAGGGTGAAGGTGTCCACTCAGACGACAGGGAAATCACAAGGACACTGACAGAACAACGGAGCTGCTGGGGTTAACTGTGGACAGCTTGACGACACATAGGTAAGGCAATAAAAAATTGTTGAACAACTGGGAGTCCAGGAGCTCATCAGGAAACAGAGAAACATACAATTAATATTAAATAAACATCAGAACACGTTCTTGTGTTTACAGTGGAATGGAAAAGATGGGTGTTAATGCCGATGAGTGATGAGTTGAATAATCATAATTTTGTGACCTTTATAGCAAAGACTGCCCCAGATGGGAACGTCAGTGAAGGTGAATGCCAAGTCCACGGGGGAGCTGGTGAGGAGTAGTCACCGCACGGCAGAGACCACGCAAGGGCTCCACCAGGCAGCAAAGAGCACCCTCACCAGGGGGGACGGTACACACCATGGGCCTC
>CM053409.1:1883405-1898912 GCA_028644305.1 Xerus rutilus | reverse complement strand
GTCATTTGGTTTTATGGCCTCAGAGATGATAAGTGGACACCTCACTGGTCTAATTCTCTTATTTTAAATTTAAACTTGATATAACAAAAGTAAAAACTGTACATATATATGGAATACCATGTTATTTTTTATATATGCATTCACTAAAATATTTAAATCAGGTGAAACATGCCTCTATCCTCATGTATTTATTATTTTTTATGGTGAAAACATTCAGATTCTTTGTTGTAGCTTTTGGAAATGTACAGGAGACCATCATTACCTATAGTCACCGTGCTGTGCCATAGCACACCAGAACCTCTTGCTCCAGTCTGTGACTTGGTACCACTGATCTGCCTTCCACTCCCCATTCTCCCCAGCCTCCGGTAACTTCCACTCTACTTTCAACTTTAATGAGATCAATTTTGCGGGGTGGGGGGCACTGGAGATGGAACCCAGGGGTGCTCTACCAACTGAGCTATCCCCCCACCCCCAGGTCTTTTTATTGTTTTGAGACAGGATCTCCCTAAGTTGCCAAGGCTGGCCTTGGACTTGTGATCCTCCTGCCTCAGACTCCTGAGTAGCTAGAATCACGAGTGTGCACCATCATGCCTGGCTGAGATCAATGTTTTTATATTCCACATGTGAGTGAGATCTTGCAGTATTTACCTTCTTGCTAATACTCTTTTGAGTCACTTCTAATTATTTATTTAAGGTTGATCCAAAGCGTAGTGCTACAGGCAAGTTTAAAACTTTGGGTTGTCCCTTCAACATCTGCGACATGGCTGTAAGCAATTCCTTGCTTCGCTTCTTGTAGCTAAACTTCAAGCCCTTACCATCCTGGCTGGTCTCCTTGAGACCAGCTCCAATCTGTGGAAGTTTCTTTGAAAGTTCAGTGCTGGAAGCAGCATCACACACCATCTGGATATTGTATGGTTATTTCCTCCCTCCTGGACATATATTCCAATTAATGCATAATAACATAATTAAGTTTTCTTGGCAAATGCCATTCTGAGGGGAATCATTTTGAGCTTATTGTCGGCTGAACTCTGAATACATTTCTTACCATGTTGCTAAGCTAGGAGACCCATTTCTATAGTTGTGCAAATGGTTTTGTGTACCATAGTTAGGACTTTTCATCAAGTTCCTGTTAAGTGACATCTGGGTATAATCATGCCTCGTTTCACTCTGTTGAGGTCACTCTTCTTTCAATGAGTGTATTATCTATTGCTCCCGCTTTTTCATCTACATATTTGATCAGTATATGACAGGCAGACTTTAATAAAATTGTTGAGAAGATGTGAATCTGAGATTTACCCCCAGGTGATTATGATGTAGACGCCCACAAACTATTTAGGAAATACCAATAATGACATTCTTTTAACCTTGCAGGAATTTGATTGATACTTCTCAATCTCTCTCATACGTATAGCATGAAATATTGGATGCCTGAGGTTTCAGCACTTACTATTTCATGAGCTTGATCTCAACATCGTTATCACAATTTTTGCTTACTGGGTTGCTAGACCAGGTCAAGTAAAAGTGGAGTGGACCATATTGGCCCTGTCCTGTGTGCAGTAGAACTCTTTGGAATCAGTTAATCCTGGATTGTTCTTAGGCCCCAGTACAAGTGACAAATTAAGGTGTGGGTCAGCACATTTGTTAGGTAAAGGGTTGGAGTGTAAATATTTTATACTTTGTGGGCTATGTGTTCTCTGTCCTAAGTACTCCATTCCGCCATTGGGGACCAAAAGCAGGCATAGGCAATAGCTGAACAGACCTGTGTGGCTGCTTTCTGAGAAAGCTTCATTCACCAAAGCAAGCGGCAGGCTGGACTAGGCCATGAGGTAGTTTTCTGGCACCTGTGTTAATACATCGATATCATACTTTGTCAACTGTCTACCTACAGCATTCAAAAGTGTGGAGAGGTCTCTAAAACAATGAGAGCTATACTTGGAAAACTCCAGGAAGGACACTCAACATGACTTCTTTCTCTGAGAGAGCAGAGGATAGACCCTGGATGGCTGAGGGCTTGAGGAGGACAGAGTAGACAGAGACATGCCTAAGAGAGTGCTGTGGACTTGTATTATGTCCTCTCGAGGTCCATGTGTTCAAATCCTAATCCCGAGCAGGGTGGAATGAAGGAGCGAGGCTGTGGGAAGATGATTAGGTCATGGGGGGTCTTTATAAATGGGTTACTTTAGTCCTGCCGTCAAGTCTCGGGCATCCAGGGAGCTGTCTGTTCATCTGTGGCTCTCTAAATGTGTGAATGCAAGGAGATGAGAGCTGTCTGCAAATGAGTCAGAAGGTCCTTCCTAGACACTGGCCGGCTGGCACCTTGGTCTTGGGCTCCCAGCCCCCAGCACTGTGAGGAGGACGTTGGCTGTTCTGGCCAGCCAGTCCAGGGCTACCGTGCTTCAGCTCTGGAGGGTCCCCCCAAGGCTGATGCTGAAGGCTTATCCTCCAGTGCAGCAGTGTCCAAAGGTGGGCTTGGGGAGAGATGGCATCCCGAGGGCTCTGATCCGTGGACTCATCTTCCGAGGGCTTCATGATTGAATGGACTGTGGAGAGGTATAGAATCTCAGGAAAGAGGGTCGCATTGGAGGAGGTGGGTCACAGAAGCATGCCCTCAGGGTGTGTCCTGTCCCCGCCCCTTCCTCCCTCTCCTGCTCTATTTCCTGGCCAACACCAGTGAGCAGCTTTGCCAAGATGTCCTGCCTCACCTCAGGCCCAGAATTAGTAGAGTCCATTGTCATGGATGAAGCCTCTAGAACCACGAGCCAGAACTCATCTTTCCTCCTTAAGTTGTTTTTCTCTGGCATTTTGTCACAGTGACAGAACACCAATTTAAACAACAATAATTTGTTCTAGCAGTGCAAACTAGAGTATGTGCCAAGCAGCAAATGCTAATTTCACCTGTTTTGCACTTTTGCAGAATATTGGGACGAATTTCAGTGTAGATATTACCTAGGTGTGCCTCTAGGAATGGCAAAAGACTTTTGGTATCAGGAATTGAACCTGAGGTGGGGGGCTTTACCACTGAGCCACATTCCCAGCCCTTTTTATATTTTATTTTGAGACAGGGTCTTGCTAAGTTGCTTAGGTCTTCCCTAAATTGCTGAGGCTGTCTTTGAACTCCCAGTCCTCCTGCCTCAGCCTCCTGAGCCGCTGGGATTATAGTTGTGGACAACCATGCTCAGTGTCCAGGTTTGATAAAAAACAAAAAGGTGGTACAGCATCCTGATTTGCTAAATCTCAAATACTTTTTTAACTTGGTGAGTGACAGAAAGCCTTGAGCACGTGTATATAAAATGGATTTAAAGGCAATGTTCAAAATGTGCTCAGTAAAGCTTGACCTGTGCATTCGCAAAGTACAACTATGGATCTTAAATACAGGAGGCCTCTCCCTCAGTGAAGAGAGAGCTTGCTGTATGAAGGGAAATGAGAAGGGAGAGACACTTGGGGCAGGACATGGTGGTTCTCCTGCTTCCCTGGAGCTCATATGGTATTTCTTCAGTGGCAGAATACCATAGATGGGAAGATGCACAGCTGATTTAATAAAAAGTTCTCAGAAAAGAAACCAAAGCAAATGAAACAAAGCCTCTACCACATTGAATGCTCCCTTCAATCGTAGCCTCTATCCTGACTTCAGAAGCTTCAAAAGTGGAAAAATTACATCACAGAATGGAAGAAATGTGTTATATCATCATCTCCTCCTGGGGCCCCCGCCCAGCACACACACCCTGGCTTTAGGGAAGGGATGGAGGAAAGGAGAGCCGGTCACTCACTGTTTGGGAATGGCGCAGCCCAAGCCGTCACCTCCAAGTCTGGACTTGCCCACTCAGAGCAGAGCTTCACCTTTGCCTCGTGTGGAAGTGGAGGTGATTTCAAAACTATTCTCAAAAATAAAATCTTGTTTCGGAAGAGTTTTATATGCATCAAATGATCACTGCGATGGTCAGGAAAGTTCTAGTTGGGCCCACATCCAGCTTTGAAATCAGCTTGCTTCTTTTGTGCTGTTGTTGAGTTTGAGTTATTTGTGTATTTTTCATACCAACATTTTTTCACGTGTCTGTTTTGTACAGACATTTTTGGAGTTTGTGGCATTTCTTTCCTTTTTAAAAGCTGTGTCCTAATGCCCTTCTTCTGTTTCAGGGTCTGCCTGGGATGCCACATTGAACTTAAAGCCCAGGGCTGCTTTGGTTGTAATTGTTTCCTGGACTCCTCGTGGCTGAGAGGCCCCCGGCAGTGCCGCCGGTTAGTGGCCAGGTGTTCTGCACTGTCATCGCAGTTCCTCTCCAGGGGACATCTGTCTCTCTTCCCCACTACGTTTTCACTTGTGTAATCATTCATTTAGATCAGCGTTGGCTCACGCTGTCCATTTCACGCTCCACACCTAGACTCGGCCCAGTCTTGGCAGACCCCCTGTCCTCTTATACCTTTCTAATCATCCTAGAAGCCGAGGCCAGGCTCCAGGTGTGCTCTTGGGTCTGAGGGGGCCATTACTCTAGGCTCTCTGACAGAGCAGGGAGATGAGGGTTTGTATGCTAACCCACACCCATCAGTATTCACAGCTAACTGGACTGTGGCGAGTGCCTGGCGTCCTGTACTCAGTGCTACTGTCTGACACCAACAGTTTCACCACCCTCCATACTCCCCGTGTTTCACCTGATTCAGCCAGCTGTCCCCCGCCACCCACCCAAACCCCGTCGGCTGCAGATCTGCTTCCCACCACTATCCTGCCTTTTCTACACGTTCAGAAACTTGGAATAACCTGGGCCTCTGCAGAGCGGCTTCTTGCCTGCACACACACGCAGGTGGGGCTCATCTGCGCTTCGGTGGCTTCACAGCTCACTTTCCTCTGCCCCGTTTCCTTCCATTTCCTCATAAGCCAAGTTATCTCCTCACGTCTTCTGCCCATTATAATCTTTTTTTTTTTGTTATGGGATTGTAGGACTTATTCACATCTTCCACGGTTAATCCTGGGTGATTACAAAGGACAGACTTTACAAATGACCTCCCGGCTCTGTTGGTTGTCTCTCCACTCACGCTGTCTTCTTGTTTGTAACGTTGATCAAGTCCAGTTCCTTATTTCCTTTGTAGCCTATGTCCTTTGGGTCACATTTAAGAATCACTGCAGGGCTGGAGATGTGGCTCAGTGGTAAGGCTCTTGCCTCGCAAGTGTGCAATCCAGGTTTGATTCTTAGCATAGAAAAAAAAATTCATTGTCAAATCTATTGAAATATTAGAATTCACTATCAAATTCATAGAAGCAGATGGGCTTGAATGTTTTCCTTGAAGAGTGTATAGTTTTAGATCTTTAATTCAACGTAGTGGCTAAACTGCCTTCCGAAGAGGCATTAGCCAACGAAGCTCCCGCCAGCAGTTCATGAGAATTCATTTTCTCTCTGATGCCACCTACATCAACCTCCTTAATATTCTGCTGATCTAATAGCTCAAAAAGATATGCCATTATTTTAATTTTTCCATTATTATCAAAGAGGTTAAACATCTTTTAATACATTTATTAATCGTTTTATTTTTTCTTTTGCTTATTTCCTATTTGATTCTTTTTAGTATTGCTTTGTAAGGACTATCTACATAGCTCAGGTAGTAATCATTCACTCTGTTGGTTTTATATATTGTTGCTTAATTTATAATTTGTCTTTGCTTTAGGAATCTTTTTTCAAAGAAAACATGCAATATTTTATA
Source organism: Xerus rutilus (assembly GCA_028644305.1). Classification (NCBI taxonomy): domain Eukaryota; kingdom Metazoa; phylum Chordata; class Mammalia; order Rodentia; family Sciuridae; genus Xerus; species Xerus rutilus. The sequence continues at coordinate 1,893,221 of CM053409.1, read as the reverse complement.
ACAATTTCTACTAAATGTTTATGGTGAATTCTAACAGTTACGTTCTCCTTAGGGATGCCTTTCTCAAGCCTAGTGGTAGAGATGCACAACTATACAGCTCCTTTAGTACTTTCATAGTTGCCAGTATGTGATTGTTAATTTATTTTAACATTTAGCTCTTTTATCCACTTGGAATTTGTTAAAAAAATCGTGTAAGGCAAGGGTCTAACTTTATTTATTTATTTATTTATTTACAAACTTTTCATGATTTTCCCAACATTATTTTTGAAATGGTCAATTCCACATTTATTTTTTATTATAAAAATTAGTATTTTTTTGTCTACATAGAACACTCTCTGTGTCCTTTTGCTCCAGTATTTTGGCCTTAAACCATCATAATCACGTCTTGTTTACAGGCAAACCTGAAGACAGAGAGCATGCTTTGGTGGTTCTTTGTAGGTATGTAAGCCCTTTCCTCAATGGTGGGATCATTTCTTGCCAGTAGTTTTAATGTTCTGCTGTGTTCTCCATGGGACTGTGCTGGCTTTTGTGGGGACATGGGAGGAGTTAGCCAATAGGACTCTTTATTTGGCTTTTTCGTTGAAACTCCTATTTCAGAGTTATTTTTAGTGCCCATCTGTCAGTAGATTAAGATGTTTGATGGAAAGTCCTTTATCTCAAATATTTATTCAACTCCTTTAGTCATCTGAAAAAAATGAAGGCTAGTCACAAGACAGGGCCTGGGTGGTTTTATGAACTGCCCTGTTAGTATGCCATTGGAAGGGTTCATATTTCCACATTTCTGGGACTCTTGTTTCCCAGGTGATTAAATGAACGAGAGGAGCAGCCTGACCCAAGAAAGTCGCCCTGGGTCCTATAAAAGTGCCAAGCATTCTGAATATCGCCACCCATCCCAGTCTGCTCTCTGAGTCAGTGGTTCTGTGGAAAAGAACATTTTCTGCAATAGTTTAAGTTCGAAGGATCTGTTCATATTTTAATGCCACATACACAAAGATACCTTTCAAGTCTACTTAAAATTTAGGCAGAAGGATGACTTTTGTGGTGGTGGGATAAACAGAAATTCTTTTAAAATCATTAGAAAATGCAGTCCAGCAACCATCAAGGGTAGATGAACTTCAAATTAAAAACCCTGGACCCTGGGGAATCTGGACGCAAATATTCCTGCCGTCTTGAGGATGGACCTCTGCTTTAGCTGTGTTGGAAGGAGTGTCAAGAGAGCTTCCTTCTGCTATGGAAAATAGAGCATGGGCTGTCCACTCTGTAAGCTGGGTGTGAATATATTTGACTTTCAGATTTATCTGTACATCTTTCTCCTTAATCGTGGGGACCGTGATTGATCCCGGAACACTCCTGGGGACACAATGGCCTCCCTCACTGCTCTGATTCCCACAAATCTGTTTCTGGAACATTCTGAGTTCTACAGTTGAATGATCTAACTGGAAGATTATGCAGCACAAAAAGCAGACATAAAAATTAAAGAATCTTTCTAGATGAGTGAGCTTTAAAAGAGATGAGTTATGGGGCTGGGGTTATGGCGCAATGGTAGCGTGCTCGCCTAGCACGCGTGAGGCACTAGGTTCGATCCTCAGCACCACATAAAAATAAAATAAAGATATTCTGTCCACCTACAACTAAAAAATAAATATTAAAAAAAATAAATAAAAGAGATGAGTTATGAAATGTGGGCATTCAGAGATATTAAGAATGTGAGATCCTGAGCCACCTCTCAAGGGACAGATGCCTTCTTAGACAGTTTCTTCCAGTTCTGCTTTCTTATTTCCATGTGGTTATTATGAGGATCCAATGTGTTAATGTAGAAGATAAGTTTTTGAAAGTATAGATATCATGTGTTGGTCTAAATAAATTGACCACATATCATATACCAGAGGAGGTACAAGGATTAGGACAGATTGATATGTTTAAAAGTGCTGAATAATCTCCAGGGAAAACACTCTCACAGCGGTGTATAATTTTCAATATTTAAAATCAGTTTGTATAGATCATATAAAAATTCTTATAGTTTTACCACGCACACTCTCACATACACATTCATTATGAAAACCCAAGATTCTCAGAAAATAAAATTAGATTGTTTTAGAGAAAAATTAGGTGAACCAGAGTTTATTACTGTTCGCTTATGCTTGTCAATATCTTAAAAGAATGTACTAAAATTTTAATAAAATTTCTGTTTCAGAAAGCTAAATAAAATGGAGATTTTATTTTATTTTTTTTAAGGTCATTCCAACGACCTCCTAATAATGGCATAGACTTCAGAGGCTTAGACTCTGGACCACGGTTCCTCAGAAATAAAGCAGACAGTTCTCCCCAACTTTGTAGAGTGATCTGGCCAACGGAGTGATGTTGCTCCCAAAGCTCAGGCAGCCCGACCTGGCCCACGAGCGCCAGTTGATGGAGCAGAGTGTCAGGGACAGTGTGGACATGTGCGCCACGTTCAGAGAAGCTCCTGAGCTTTAAAATGGGCATCGAAGCCAGAACATGGGAAGATGTCTCAAGGACTCCAAACGAAGAAGAGTGATTGCAATTAATGAGGACTGGGGAAAGAATAAAACACCACTTATCCATAAGACATATACTAAGAATCCGAGGAACAGAGAAGTTACAGTCAGGGTCTACTGGTGGAGTTTCAAGCACTAGATTTAAAAGCAGTAGTGTGTTTTGGGTCCATTTGCAGAAGGATGCTCCAATGTTTACTTTTTTAATCTTGAATGCTAATTTTTGCTGTATCAAAGGGACTCTCAAATGTTTTTAAAATGCTCTTATGAAATGCTTCTTTATTTGGCTATTCATGGAGACACTTTTGAACTATAGTACACTGCATTTCAGGGAAAAAAATTAAAACATAGTTCCAGTCTGTATTATTAAAAATGGGCTATTATTCCCAAATATTGTTGACTGATTTATGGGATGCAATGATAGTATCAATGAGGAATTTCATATCAGTACTCTTGCTACAATTTTGTAAAATATTCTAATATGTTTATAAATTGCTTTAATAATATGAAGGGAGAATAAGGTGGGTGATCTTCTCTGACCACGTTTTCTTCTTTTATGTACCAGGGAACTCAATGGAGGTCCTGTTTTTCCCCCAGAAACTTCTTTCTATAACTTGATGCAGCTTTCCTGAAGTGGGACCCTGTTTCACATTCAAAAAACAACTCATCTGTTGAAGAGGATTGATGATTTTTACAGCATCACTGAACACAATTTTATATTATAGTTTTATTATTTGACAATAACCATATTCATTTAAGAGAAAAGAAAAGAAAAGACTATCATCTTTTTTTATATATATTTATTTTTTAGTTGTAGGTGGACACAATAGCTTCATTTTATTTTTATGTGGTGCTGAGGATCGAACCCAGTGCCTCCCGCGTGCTAGGCGAGCACGCTACCACTGCGCCATAACCCCAGCCCAAGACTATCATCTTGAAAATATTTTAATTAAAATATAGCAAGCTGATTCCTGCCCAGGAAAATGAAGAATGTGTGGAATGAAAGACTCTTATAGAATTGCTATTCTTATGTCTTCCCAGAGAATCATCTAGATGTACTCTGCATTCCAGAATTTAGGTACAGCATATAATTGTACACATATCAACTTCTTTTAAGAAAATGCTAGATTAACCAAGATGAGGGCGTCGTATTTATTTTAATTTTTGTATTCCTAGTGTACCTAACTGGATTTCTGCATAGTTATATATGAATGAGTAACAGCAAAATTTAGGTTGGTTTTAACACATTTTTGACAATAATTCATGATAGAAAAGATGCACTTTACATCGGGATGCAAAATACAAATGTACACACACATACACACATTTGCAACGAGAGTCACAGATCAATATCTCTACTCCATAGAGCTCTCTGAGATTTCCTTTGTGAATATAATTTATAAAAAAAGACTTGTCAATGAACTAAACTGATTTTATAAACAATATGGATTTCAATTTGGAAAACTGGTTTGTGGGATAGAAAAGAAATGTAAGAGTCAGTTAAAATGTAGTTTAACGTAAACATAGAAAATTATTAGAAAACAAGTATAAAATGATCTGGAATGATGAGAGTACAGAAAAGACCCTTGAGTGTGAATTTCTGGAGGTGGAGTGAAAAGAGAAGTTGAATTCTATCAAATCTCAGCACTTTAGAACCTGGGTACATAGCATGCTCTGTGCAGGCTCAAGTACCAACGAGGGCAAGAGGAGGGCGGAAAGCTCAGCGGAGGAGCAAGACTGAGCTGGGGGCCGGCGGTGAGTCGGTGGGGAGAGAAAAGGCAGTGAACGCTAGGACTGAGGATTTCAGATGCCAGCAGCACACTCTGCATCTGTCATCTGTCTGTTTCCTATCTATCTATCTATCTATCTATCTATCTATCTATCTATCTATCTATCTATCATCTATCAATCATCTACCATCTACCTTGAGAAAGATCAAGGTACCATAACAAGTAACACTTCCCCATGGGGAAAGAGGAACATGGACATGGAACTCAACTAGCCCATCACAATACCATCATGAAAACGAGGCTAGCTTGGAGAGAGGGAGGACCAAGGTGGCTGATTGCTTAGGGGGCCAAGCTGCGTCAGAGGTACCACCTCTGTGTTGTGAGCACGGACATGCTGGAGGTACTAGCAGTAATGGCAGGAATAGAACGTTGGAAATGATGACCTCTTGGAGGAGGCTGTTGGGGTATTTTTGAGTTCTGTCCGCCTACTTCTGAGAATTTTAATACCTAAGCTTACCCTTTTACATGGGAATGTACGGTGACTATTTTAGCTAAACATTCTGTGGTCCCTGATAAAACATGACATGTGGGCTCAGGTTGTAATTTTTAGGCTAAGAATTCTCTCGACTTGCATGGTTGGAATTAACCTAAACTTCACTAATAATGTACTAAGAACCAGGCTGGGTGCACCAGACTGCTCTTGACCTAGCTGTCTGAGCTTCTGGGCTTACCATGGTGAGATTCAGCACACAATCTTGGGTCAAAGAAAATAAATGAATCATCAACCACAAAATAGAATCACAAAATAAAATAAAATAAAATTTCTAGGAAGCTAATATCAAGGGAATACTTTGAATACTATATAAAACGTCACTGAGGTTGCTTCTTTTTTTCACAATGAAAAAACAAATTTGGCCTCAAGAATTCCAAAACCATTAGGCTCCTCTTTATTGGATTTCAACCCTCCCCAGCAGATCTGCTCTTATCTCCCCTGCTTTCCTCTCCTTCCTAGGCCAAGCTACTAAAACTGGGCTCTCAGGAGCCGCCTCTCTGGGATACTTGTGGCTTAAAACTATATCCAGCAGCACCAGAGGAGCACTGTTCTAGTTTGAACTTTAAAATCGCCCAGGTCAATTCTCTTTGTGTCTTAGAATGTTAGTTAGGAGTTATTCCATGACGGTCTTCTTATTTGAGGTCTATCTACATGGATAAAGCAGAGGATTCATGGATAATGTCTTTCTGGTTATTTAGGGATGGTTCACTTAAACAGCATGGTTTTATGTGAAATGGAAAGGTCCATTTTGCCATTTTGATTTTTCTCATGCTGAAAAGACACCATGGTGTAGGGACCCATCCGTGCCATGAACTATTCACATTTACTATCCTGAGTTATTGCAGTGTGAATATCGCTTCGCACACCCGATAAAAACACACGCGACAACTTTAGAAGGTGTAACGGTGTTCAGAGCGTGCAACACATCCCGGTGCTTCACGGTGACCAAGCATCTTTCCTAAAACAGACGCTAGTCTCTTCTATACAATCTCATAGTTTCTTCTGCAATGGTCCAAAGATAGGTTATTGTTTATGAGATGATGTGTGACATGGTAAGTTCTTACAAAATCCAACTGAGTTGAATAAAGGGGATCAGAGCAGCTGAGTGGGTGTTTGTGTGGATGGAACCACTACACACCACTGTCGTGCCAGAGGGCCTCTGCTCACACCTCTGAGAAATGACTGCTCCAGTGTATCCTCGACAAATGTCAGGTGGTGTCCCACAGACAGCCACTTCTTCCCTGGGTCCTAATGGCTCCGAATTTATATTAAAATGTTTCTGAATGGAAGTGCTAATAAAGACAGCCATTAGGAAAACAGCCAAGAAAGACAAAACGGTGACGTCTGTCATAGATGATTCAGAAATTACAGGGATGCTTCCATCAGGAAAACAACGTTGGAATTTGAGAAGCACTGTTATCCCAGTGCCACCACTTGGTAAGTCCGTAGGTCAGTAGGCACGTCTAGAATATTCTTCTCAGGTTACCACAGTCTTACGAGAAACTAATTAATCAGAATCAAGTTACTTTCCCTGATAGTTGTTCACTAAGAGTTTAAATGTCAGCAAGAACAGGTACAGTTAGATATCACAGAGTCCAAGACCAGCCAGTCACAGAAGTGGCTTCATTCTAGATCAGATCCTGGAAAGTAAAATCGGAACCAAAACAAGCAAAATTCCTGGAAGGCTGGGAGACGCAGTGCTGCTCTGGCTGCTTAGTGTCATTTCCAGAAAGAGTGCAGTCTGCACTAAAATAGGGTCGAGATGCTCCTCCTTCTTAGCAGAACAGACATCGTAAAATCAACTTCCTAAGATGCTTTGAGCAACTACATGAACGAAGCAACAGCAACAGAAAGAAACCAAATAGCCGCAAAGACAAAGTGCCGAGAGGAATCGTTATCCAAATGTTTCCTTAGAAACGTGGGAAATGATGGTGTCGAAATCAATGACATGAGGCCGAGTTGTGCAGGCCGCAGAAGCCAGGCTTGAGCTTCCCAGAGATCTGGGGAACAAGGGGCTGGCGTCACCACGGAATCCTTTTCACTCCTACAGCCAGAGGGTGAGGGATGGGGTAGCCTTTCCCAATTTCCTTTGATGCGTCTGCTTTCAGACCTTTTCTGTCCCTCCACAGCCATCTAAATGTCCAGTTTCTATGGCTCAGGTGGCTGCCATGAGGTCAGCCTCTGCTTCCAGAGAGGTTTTACTGTTCTCAGCTAAATGTTCCTTCCTTACATTTCTTGGCAGAAATCAATCTGAAAGTTCTACCTGGGCAATGGAAATATCAGAAAGCTTCTTTATGGCCTGCCTGGAGAATTCCTTCCTCTTAGCATCTCTCTGAACGTTCAATTTCTCACCAGCAAAATAGGTCTACTGTATTGGCATTGCGGGCCTGAGGTCAGGGATCTGTGGAATTGTGTATGCAGGTTGCAGGAGCCCCAGAGCTCGCTGTGGCACGAGGTCCTGGGCACTCTTCACCTGCACACCGAAGCTACTTAAAAGCCAATTCTGTACCATCTGCACAGATGGCGTGTGGTGGCTCTGAACTATTTTTCTTAACATCCCAGTCCATCTCTGGTACAAAATCATATTCTCATGAATCATAGATGTAAATTCACTATAAAAAGTGTCTTCAAGTTTGAGATAATGTCAAAAATCTGGTGGGCACATCTCATGCACACTTTGAAAAATCCACAAAGGGGATTTCATCCACTTACAATGCTTTCGCTCTGAAATCCCCGATGGAATTGCTTTTGAGGGAATGTTTTTCATTTGAAGTCTTTCCTGCTACAGGATCACTTTGAGGGCCACAGAGGGTCCAGTCTGAGGACAGGGAATCCCTCTGATCCCCAGTGTTCCGGGCAGTGTTGAAGAACACAGTTTAAAAAAAAAGTGTAAAATCTCTTTTGAAGTTCAATGCTCTAGAGATAACCATTCTTTGTTGGAAATTTATCTGTCCATTTTTCACAGAAGTGAGATAAAGATCTTCATAAGGAGATAGAATTTCAAAAGCAAAGTTTCCAGTAGCAAGCAGGGGATTCTGTAGCTTTGATAAAGTCGAATAAACAAAATTTAGCTCCTTCAAAGAGTCACATGTATTTCAGTTTTCATATTTTCCTAGTAAAATAAAGCTTTGCTTTTTAAAAAAAATTCAGCATTATAAAACTATGAAATTCAGAGATCTCTTAGCCATTTGATTCAAATGTACACTAAATTATCATATGATACAAATATAATCACAAGAAATGTTATTTAGAAAAGCAAAAGCGCTATGAAATATACTGAGCTATTCAAACACATAGTTCTTCAATTTTTTAGCTCTACTGTCACTGAAAAACACTTAATTTTGGACAAAAAGCTCATTCACACATTTGCAGATTTTTAAAAATATCTTTATTTGAGAGTTTATTTTCATGTGGTGCTGAGGATTGAACCTAGGGCCTCACACATGCCAGGCAAGCGCTCTACCACTGAACTACAACCCCAGCCCCCACATTTGCCGATTTCAATGTACATATTTTATTGGTTAAATTTAGAGCATATGCTCTTTGGCAATATAATATGAATAGTCAATAATATTCCTGTTCTCATGATAAGGAAATCATGGGATCACATAGTATAATTTCACAGGTGCCACTTCATGCCTATGTGTTAGTTTATTTTTGATTAAGCTTTTAACCAGTTGGCTGCTGCTTTGTGATTTTACGTTATTCAAATGTAGACCTATTCTCTCACTGGAGGTAAATGTGTGTATTTGCATTTCTAACTAGCAGGACGCAGCTCCAGACAGGAGGGAGACTGAGTCAGCAGCCAGTACTGCTGAGGACTGTCACAGGAGTGGCTTAGACAACATGCCTCATGTACTCAGCTTCACATCCCTGAAAGTCAGTGTAAGACTCCCATTCCCCTTTATTTTGCAGGCACTATGAAGACAAATAAGATAATTAGAGGAATCCGAATATATGGTAGCGAACATATAAACCAGAGGCAGGACCGTCTTTGTTATCATAATGATGATGAACAATGGCATATTAAAAATCTGAATAATTAATACGACTATAGAAGACAATTTAAAAAAATATTGCTTCCATTCAGAGACTTGAAAGGGAGGAAGGAATCATCCGAGCAGCTGCAAGCTGGAAAGCTGGAATCCTGCCAGAGGCACTGTAGGGTGTGGCCACCCGAGGATCCCAGGTGGGGACTCCCAGGTGCCTACAGGGCTGTGCCTTTCCCACTGGCCTGTGCGGGAAGCCTTCCCTGCTGTTCAAAACCTGGCAGCAAAGGGCAGGGGCTCTCATCCCAGAAAGCGTCCATGGCAATTCCGCTTGGAGTTGTTGATTGGAAAGCTTCTGCAACTTTGGACACAGGGGTAACACCTTCTGCCTCCAGCTTCACTGTCAGTCGAATGCTGGAAGGAAAAGACAGCAAAGGACCTGAAACAAAGCAAGCCCCACGGCGCCCAAAGTGGGAAGCGCACTACTGGAGCTTGACCTTCTCATTCCAGCAGCTCCTTCTCCAGGCGGCAGGGGAAGCCTTCTCTGATGCCCCGTCCTGACCAGGTTTTTCTTCAAATTATTTTCTCCTTTCTGCAGCTCTGAATTTATCCTTGCTAACACTCATATCAATTGTAATTTTTCAACTCTTTGCAAGATTATGAGATTAATGTCTGCCTTGCCCTCTGGAGAGCAAATAAGAATGCAGAATGGGCTGGATTCACTTTCACGGAGGCTACTACATTCATTATAGATGAATAAACAGCCGGGCGCGGTGGCTCACGCCTGTAATCCCAGCACTCAGGGAGGCTGAGACAGGAGAATCGCGAGTTCAAAGCCAGCCTCAGCAAAAGTGAGGTGCTAAGCAACTCAGTGAGACCCTGTCTCTACATAAAACACAAAATAGGGCTGGGGGTGTGGCTCAGTGGTCGAGTGATACTAAAAAAATAAATAAATAAATAAATAAATAAACAAATCAAATCAAATTTAAAAATGACAGGCACTCAGTTAAATTTGAACTTCTGATAAACAT
>CM053409.1:1780031-1882905 GCA_028644305.1 Xerus rutilus | reverse complement strand
GTTTCCTTGGCTCAAGACCCAGCTGGAGACTCAAGGCCATGCACAGATGAGTGAGTACCAAAGATGTGTCTGGGACACCTTGACAAGGAAGCCCAAGCCCCAGGGGTACAGCTTCTGTTGTTGAAGTGCCATCTAGGCCTGTGGTAGGGAGAGTGTCAACATGCAGGGGTCCACGGGGTCATGGTGGAAGGAGGTTGGAAGAAGTTAGATGTTTGAAGAGACTTTATGTGAAATGGTTGCATCTCTGTTTTCTGAATGTATTATGGGGATGGATGATCTGTCTGGGGAAAATGTCTCCTACCGTCATAACAGGAGGTATATGCGCTGCCCATTTCCCGTATTGATGAGACATGCCAAATAGGACCCGATAAGATCGCCTAAGCTCAAACAGGTTGTTAATTTGAAATAGTATTGAATAGAAACTGGAGTAGTGATTTAGATCAATTCTCAGTACAATAGCCCTGTTTGGAACACAGATGGGAGCTTATGCCAAAAGCCTGTAAGTGCCATTTGATAATGACCACTGGGATTTAGGACCTGAAGATCTCCATTTAAGAATCATCTAGCTTGGAATTTTGTGCCAATTAAAACTGACTGAAGAACATAAAATAATCTTGAAACCTAAATACCCAGAATGTCTTGAATGATCTCAAAGAAATGCTCTGAAGGGGAGGGCAAGGCCCCAGACAGCTTCATAATAAGGAGACGTTTGCACAGGAAGGCGCTCCTGGGGCAGTGCAAGAGGGTAATCGTGGACAGTGAGCATCTCTTCCCCGGGGGGCTGACTTTGAAACCACCTTGGGACTTGGTGAATCCTATCGTCAATTGGGTGGTGCCTGCGAACTGCTCTCAGTTGAGCCGGGAAGAGCTGCCTGGGTTGTGGGTGGCAGTTTCAAGGCGAATGGACTGGACTCCTCTTGGGAAAGCTGACACTCTGGTTGAAAGAGGTAAAAGCACATCCGGTTAGCGGGGTTGAACTGCATGCTATTTGTCCCTATATGTGTGTTTTTGTGATTCAGGGATCGTAGTCAACATGCTGGCCCTGTGTTTAGGCATCAGGGCTCTGGGAAACTGGCCTATAAAAGGGCCATGTGCATGGTGCAGAGTTCTATGGAAATCAGCAAGGGAGTCTGAGGGGTGCATTAGAGGAATATGTCAATGCCCAGAAGAAGACTGTCCAGAATCAGGAGACTGGAACTGTCAAGAGATACCCTCGTGTGCCATCTCGAATGGCTTCTAGGGTTCGTAAAGTGAGGGGACCCTGGGGGCTGCAGCGATACTGATGGTTAGACATATTTCTCTTAAACCCTCTGAGGCACAAAATGCCGATGAGAACTGTTCTGTCTGCTAATGAGAAGAACGGTGACTGCCGACAGGCCGGACTCCCCAGGGGGAAGGCCCTGCCCATAGCTGGAAAGTAGAGCTGATGCCGTGGCCCCTGGAGACTCTAAAGGAGTGTGTGCAGGAGCAGGCTCTCCGTGCTGGGCTTCGCAGCCACAGCGGCGGCTGAAATGCTGTAAATGCCTGGACCACAGAGTGCTGCACCCGGACTGCCGAGTCACATTTCCTCAGACCAAGGGACACATGGCATTGCTTACCGTGTCCAACCATGGGCCGAGGACAAAACGCCCAGAGAAGAGCCTAGGTAGACGACTAGAATGGGCAACTGGGGTGTTCGTTTTCCGACACTGGGTAGATAAAAGCCAACAGGGTTGCTTCCACGTCCTCAGGAGACATTCTCGTGCGGAACTTGAGAGGATCCTAGGGAAGGTCTCCATGGGGCAGATTCCTCCACTTTTCTGGGGAATCTGGAAGAAGCACTGGGGGGATGCTGGTCCCCCGCATTATTTTCTTCTCCCTTGTTACTTCAACTTGCCTTTTTTCTACCTGGTGCCATGAGGTAGACCTGGGATCAGACCTGGAGCTGTGAGTGCCAGAAGCAGGGACGATCTCTAAACAAAACCCACCACACACCTCGCACCTGCATGTCAGAATCCCAAGAGCCCATGGGGCGGGTTGTACCTTCATCCCACCTGATAAAACTGGAGTAGATGGCGAGTGTCGCTGTGCAGCCCAGTACTGGAAACAGCCCACTAGCCGTGTGCACATAGCCCTGATCCTCCCTGAAGGGGAGTGTCCGAGGGGGCGTGCCTGCGGGGTCTGCTGCTGCAGGCAATCAGGAGCAACACCGAGGTCTCCTGTCTTTTCCCAATGCAGAAAAGTTTGGTAAAACTAATAGTTAATGGGGCCAAAAAATAACAGTGGCCGAGTACAGGAACGAATCAATAGATTACGCAGTGATAGAAATGAAATATTACGTTCGTCCTCAAAACTGGTTCAGAAAAAGGGATGATCTTGTCCCTTAGGTTAATTATGCTGGGCGACGGGGAGAGTGGAGATCAGTTCCGCTCTTGTACCTGGACAAGGCGAGTGCATCCCTGTGGGAGAGATTTTGGTCATACAACGTGGTGAAGGGCGAGCCTAATTGATAATGAGGGATGGAACCCGAGGACTGAGCCAGTGTATTGACTCTTATTTTTCAGGTTTCATCTATGGCCATACTACAATATTACACTTTATTTTGCAGTTATAATATCAATACTGAGGGGAAATGGAATTAAAGCCTCATCGGGGTATAATACAGTAATAATGGAAAGTGAATTGGCCTGAGGAAGAACCGGATTTAGGCAGTTTTCCACTAGTTGCTATGCTAGATGACCCCATGGAAGTTTATCTCAACCCACTAGTTAGTTGAGATAGTTATCTCAAGGTACAAATAATGACAAATCAAGGGACAAACACTGAAATGTTATAATGACTTCATAGGAGAATCTAGTTCATTCAAACCTATCCTTCCTCTATACCCGCTGCTCCCCAAACAAGCAGATTCATAATGATCACCGCTTTGTCCTGGGAAGGCTGTACCTGCTATAGATGACCAGACCGGTGTAATTGTTTCCCTAAGGGAGTAACAGCCAAAGACCAGAGGGTACTTTGTAGCAAAATAATTTGGCCTTGCCTAAGGAAAGGTCTGGACCCTGTTCCTGCATCCTGGGAAGGAAATTTCTAAAATCTTTGAATTTCTTGAGTGATAGGAGAGACTGATATCCACCGTGGGCCTCCTGGACCACAGCTAATGAGTTTATGCTAAAGAGGTGACTCACGCTGGCCTTTCGGGGCACATGGGGTGAGCCAGGCCTCTGGACGCGGAATGCTAGGTTCTGAGTGGGCAATCCATCAATCACACCCAGGTAATGAAGTCCCAACAAACTCTGGAACTCAAATGCGGATAAGCCCTGGGTGAGCAATACTCGAAGCTGTCAGCCCATGTTGTTGGAGGGGGAGGCGTCCTGATGGTAACTCAACTTTCTTCACGTCTGAACACCCCCGCCCCAGACGCTATGCTATGCATTTCTTCCCCTGACTGATGTTAATGTACCCTCTCCCTGAATAAACTAGTGCATAACAGTTTTCAGAGAGTGCTGAAAGTTCTTCTAGAGAATTATCAAACGTGGGAGCGGTTTGGGGAACACCCTCACACTTAGGATTGATGTTAGATGTCTTAGCAGACTTGGCAGTTTGGAAGACCATGCCCTAAACCTTGTATTACAGTTAACTCCAGGGAGAAAGAAAGTATGTGTGTGTGTGTGATGAAATGAAGAGAGTAGATCTAGGAAAATGTTCTGTCCATGTATACTCATTTAAAATTGATCGTAACTATTTCAGGAAATGCATTTTATCATTTTAAAATAAAAGCCACAAAAAATTATTTCAGATATTTACAAAACGATATGCTTTCTGTTATGTGACATATTTGAGCAGTGAGTTCACTCTCCTACTCTAATAAATAATTACACCTGAGTTCAATTCCTGTCTTCCTAATTGTCACAAGCATATCCTTACTAACACCAATGTGGCATTAAATACTGAACTCACACAAGACTTACGACAGTTGTGTCAAAATTTATGTCTCTCTAACTTACTGGATTGCAAATTCCATGAAAACGGTATCACTTGTTTTTATCACATTTTTTGAGTGGTTACTCTGAACCAGGTATGGTGGGTACAGTTATCACTTCACTTAATTCATAGAATTCTATAAGTCAGGGGTCATTGATATGCCTCCTTGCCTGCACCTTATAGAAAAGTGGAGATGTGGAGACATGAGATGATCAGGACAATGTCACACACTAAAATATGGAGGAGTCATATTTGAATCTCTGAGTTTTGACTGGGTCTTTTATTGCTAAACCACTATATTGCTCTTGGACACAGATGCATACAAACCACTGCAATTTTATTCTTCTCCAGCATCTTTAAAGAAACTTTCTCAGGGGCTGTTTAGACTTTGATCCTACTCACCTGTATATGTATCCCATAATGTATATGAAAATTCCCAACAATGATGAAAAGCTCCAACAATCACCTTTGAATTTCTAAATAATCAAACACATCCCAGTCAAGACTTGTTATTTGAAAATGTCAGAAAAATGTTTTGACTGAAGGCAGAAGCAAAACAAAATAAAGTGAAAAATCAGAAGCTTATCCATGCTATGCACTCTTCAAGTTAAAAAAGGACTCCTGGGGTAGTTTACAACAGACTCTTTGTTGAAGAAGGTGTGATTTGAAACCAAGCCAAGCAGAAGTGGAGCACAGTCTCCTCCATGTTACTCTCTTTGAAATCACTGACGACATCCAAGTTTTTACCACCTCGCCCTTCTTTGAGAACCCAAGTTCTAATAACGTCCCTTGGCAAGACTTTTCATGCTGAATTCTGGCATCTGAAATCAACCTGTTCATCTGATAGGACATTACCATTTTCTCTGTCCTGTGGGATGCTATGAAATCCACCAAAACCACTGGGCACCTTCAGAGAGAAGAAGGCAATTGGCTTTTCCCTTTATGCTTCAAATGACTGAAATGACCAGAGCTGACAGCTGCGGGTTGGAAGACCTTTCTCATCCTGATGCTCTTCTGCAAATCCTTCAGAGGTCTGTACTGATATTCCACTGGTAGTTCTTAACTCATGGATAGGAACTTTGTGACACCCTCTCACTTTTTAAATTGTCTGATAAAAGTGAGAATTTTGCCAGGCATGGTGGTGCACGCCTGTAATCCCCGCAACTGGGGAGGCTGAGACAGGAGGATCACAAGTTCAAAGCCAGCCTCAGCAACGGTGAGGCACTAAAAGCAACTCAGTGAGACCCTGTCTCTATATAAAACACAAAATAGGGCTGGGGATGTTGCTCAGTGGTCAGTGTCCCCGAGTTGAATCCTCAGTAAACCCCTCCCCCCAAAAGCTTGAATTTTTCAGTGCAGTGGATGAGCATGGCTTCATGAATGGGAACAGTTATTCAAAACGTTATTGTAAGGACTGTAACAAGTGCTTCTGTAAATGTCCAGCACAGGGTTTGGAGATGCCACCACATGCATTTCCTCCTCTCCTCTGCGAGTCCTTCCCTGGTGCTCTGATGGCTAGTTGGGAGTTCTGGTCATTTCTTCTAGGATCCGGTGCTTCACCTGCTACCCAAAGGCATAACTAAAGCTCCCTGACTTTTCTTTAGCATTTTGTTATTTAGGGAGTATTCTGAATATCTTCAAGTTTATCCTTAATACTTAATTTCAAGTGACACCATTTTTAACCACTGGCACGATCTCTTGGCACTTAGGATTTCTTTAAAAACCAGCTGCCTAACCCTTGATTTTCTTCTGTTGGCCCAGAAACTCCATTAATTTTATTTATAGATGAGCTTTCTATGAAATGTGCAAATTGCCTAAAAGTATGTGGGATTTAGACAAAAAGGCTCCTAAAGCTCTTTAAAATTATACCTTAGACCCTTCATAAAGCAAGCTCACTTACTGGCCCTACAGTAAATTTCAGCTTAGGTGATTTCATGCAGTTCTGGGGAGCTCTTTGAGGATAATGGTTAGAGATGACTAGTCTGGTTTTCTGGGGCAATCTGAGGGTTCAGTAATGAACTGATTATGGTGTAGATTTTATGAATTTATTGAGCTTAGGGTGCTATGTATTCAGATAATAATGAGCTATTATTTAAATAGTGCTCATTGTGTGATAAGTGCTAATTTAATAGCTATACAAAGTAACCCTCAAAATATAATGCAAAAGACCCGAGAGGTAGGTAGCTGCTATAATGATCTCCATCTTCCCAGTGAGGAAACCGAGACACAGAGAAGCTAAACATTTGTCGTAGGTCACACAGGTAGTATGTGACAGAACCAGGAGTGGAACTTGACTGGCTTTAGACATTGTGTCAGACACTATTAAGATGCCACCACCTGGTCCTTCGGACTACTTCTGATTTCATTTGCAGTAGAGGAAGGACATTTCCAGAGTTCTTATGGCTTCCATACTTGTTAGCCTGAGAACTTTGGCCACATTTGAGGACTTGCTCCACCCTCATGAGTGGCCACTCTTTAATGCCTCCAGAGGGGACTCTCCCAGGGCGTGGGGGAAGACATCCTGAGATACACCCTACAAAGTTCCTCAGGGGGTCCCAAATGAGAGGAAGCTCTTCTTGCTCCCAGAGGTAAGTCACTCACTGGTACACATTTATCTCCATTTTCCCCCTTTCTCTCCCGCTCTTTCATCTGGACTTCCTGCAATCACCTCTCAGAAAAATACCTGTCCTTACCTCAGCAATGCTCTGAATTGTGCTCTGAATGCAATATACTCTTTTTATAATCTTCACTTCTTTAATTCATCTGGTCTCTGCTCAGAAAGGTTTGCTCTGTCTATATTAATCAAAATATTTATTTGGCAAGGTGCAGTGTTAGTTGCTATAATGAAGCAAAACAATACCAAGAGTTTCCAGAAAGAAATGTGTGCCTCTTTCAAATAACACTCTAGAGATAAATAGCAATCCAAGATGGAGATGTACCTTCTTCCAGACATCTTCCAGGACTACAGGCCCCTTCTGTTTGGTGACTGTATCATTCCAAGAGTCCATATTCATGCCAGTCCACATTTCCGCCAAGAAGGGGAAGAGAACAAAAGGTTGTGTTGTTCAGCACGTCTCCCCGCACCGTGTTGGCTAACATATGGATGGCGAGGTCCAGCTGCAGAGGGGCTGAGAAGTGTGGTTCTGCCTGGTAACCTTGCCCCCTGCCTGCGTTCAGGGACAGGGATATTGAGGATAACGGAAAGACTTGACCCCCAGTGTGTTTCTCATCTTGCCCAATTTTCTCTCATCACACACACCATTTTGGTGCTAGGGCTGTGCCTATCTCACGCCTGCCTCCTCTGCTTGAACAGAGCTCTGAGTAAAGGCTTCCTCGGTTCTGCTCACCATGCTAACCCCAGGGCGGAAACCATGGACACCAGTTGAGTGAAGACTGCTATTTACCCAATCACCCCTGTCTCCAATATCGCGCTAAGACACACACGACCTCAGCAATGTGGATTTTGGACAAACTGAGTAAATACAGCCATTTTTGAGTTTCAGAAGATGCTTTGTGTAAAAAGTTATTATGATATGCGTCACCTAATGGTGCTACAGGGAATTCATTTTTAAATCATTGTTTTTTCCTCCAAAGTTTATTCTAATCGTGTTTCTTCTAATGTTTCCTTTCTGTGAAAGTCTTTGTAGATGAATGGATGTACATAATTTGTGCTATTTTAATCTTCCTGTCTGTCAAGACTGCCGATACTGCTGTAGTGATGAGCTCTCTCCTGTGGCCAACCACACGCTAGCTCCGCCTATTGAGCAGCAGTTGCAAAGGAGAGTCAGACACTGTCTTTATTTTCTGAGGCTGCTGTAACAAATTACCATGCACCTTGTAACTTCAGATCACAAAAATATCTTCTCTCTCAGCTCTGGAGACTGGAAGTCTGAAATCTCCATGGCCTTCACCTTGCTGGGGACCCCAGGGGACAGTCTGCCCTTTCCCTGTTCAGCTGTCCTAGCAGTCCTGGGCCTGTGGCCTCATCACACTCATCTCTGTTTTCACATCACATGCTCTTCTCTGTATCTATCTTCTCTTCTATGTCTCAAAAATATCCCTCTGTTTCTTGTAAGGGCACTACTGGATTTAAGGTCCACCAAGATCATTTAGGATTATCTCTTCACCTAACTGCCTTTGAAAAGGCTTTTTTCCAAATAAGGTAACATTCCTTGTTTCCAGAACTAAGAGGCAAGAGCTGCTTTGAATGACACATGATCCCACCCGAACAGAAAGGAAAAGTTTTGAATCCTGGCTGGTGGAAAAGAGAGTCAAAGGGCTGAGGGTCATTTCTCAAGGGTCCTTAGCAGGCTAAACAGAGAGGATACGGAACTGTGACTTGGCATGGTAGGCATGGTTGGGAAGGAAGGAGTGACGTTGGTTATTGAGTCCTCAGTTCTGACACTTCTGAGCCTCCAGGTGGGTCACCTACAACAACGTCACGAGGTGTTTTGTAGAATGATGGAGAATGATCCAGGCCAATGCTTGAGTGTGGAGAGAGGATAGTGTTAGACAGGATGGAAGAAGAGATTGCCATTGAATCAGTGCCAAAAATGTATTAAGAGACATGAGACAAATTCTTAGTTCATATCCACTCTTCAGTGGATAATCTGGGGTCCTTGGGAACTTGAGAAGTTGCTAGACTTCTAGTCATCTCACCTGCAGCAGGGCTTAAGTTATTATTAATGTAAAGGTATCATGAAGGCAACCAAAACAATAGTAGTATATCCTGTTTATTTTGTTTTTCCACAGTGAATTTCCTCAGGCCTGGCCAAAGAAAGAGCCCTATTAGAGCTGCTGCAGAAAGACTACTGTAGGGAAGCCAGAGCTAATAATCAATACCTAGCATTTAAAAAGGGGGTTTTCAGCATCGCAAAAGACTTAAAAGACAGGCTTATTAGAGAGGGGAAGTTATTTCCAAATTCCTTTGGTTTATATTCAATAATACCAAAAGCAATGTGTGATAATCAGATTTTAGATCTTGTCCGGTGGTCTTGAGAAGGTGCCATGGTGATCCTAGAGGTCAGCATGAGGGCACGTGGTTCAGGTGGTGGAATGAAGAGGAAGGCCCACCCTCTGCAGCCAGCCCCTGTTTGCTAGAGGTTGCTCAAGACCCCTGAGAGGGGGATCTGCCTGCAGGGCAGCTTCTCCAGGCTGAGCAGTCTCCCTAAGAACCTAGCAATCGGGTCCAGAGAGGAGTCAGAGCCAAGCAGATCCCAGAGGTCTCTGCAGTGCTTGTCAAAGCCACAGGAGGGCAGGGCCCTGGGGAGAGGACAACACAGGAATCCCACAGGACTCGGGTCAGACCAGGCGTGCTCAGGTTGTCAACGTCACTAGCACAAGCAGCGGACAGAATCACTGGCTCTGAGAACAAAAGGTGAGAGGACATGGGACCAAGCACAGATCTCTAAGGGACAACCTAAGCAACGGGCCTCATTGGCTCCTGACCTTCCCAGGGTGGTCCTGAACGATGTCTCTTGTGTAGACGTGGTTGCTGACCCAGTGGGCGCTCGCCTGAGCACTCCTGCTTCTGTGACTGCTGACCGTGGAAGAAAGCAAGTACTCACTGTAGGACAGAAGTCTGAGAATTTTTGCTCGAAGAGTCTGAGGATTATTATATAAAGGGACTCCTTGAAAATCTGCACTAGATTAAAATGACAAGTTGATTATTATTTTTTATCTATCTGTCTATTTGGATTTAGAGAAGATCACAAGTCTGGTGCAAAGACCAATCTCCTTCCTGCAGCGTTGGACAGTAAGCTGCCAACCTGACCCCGGTCTCCCTCGTGTTTTAGTGCTTCCTTCAAACTAGGGATTCTTCAGCAAACTACGGTAGAAGCAGAGTCAGGCAGTGGATGCTGCCGCATGACTGCTATTTAGTCAGACCCCCTTGAGGCTCTGCCTAGGGTTCGAGGTCCCATCTAACCCTTGCATCCCTTTCCAACTTCCTGATTGTCCCATAATGCCCTTATAGCAGACATGTCCAGTCCTGTGTACTACGTCGCTCCTGCTCCATTCCATGACTGCATCAGCATGTGTTTCCTGGCCCACCAGCTGGTGAATATTTTGAGTTATTTTCAGTTTCAGGATGTTACCAGTAAAGCTGCTGTGAACGTTTATATACAAGTCCTTAAAGGACATAGTGTTTTGTTTTTCTTGGGTAAATACATAGGAGTGAAATTATTGGGTCCTATTTTTAAAAAAATCCACCAAACTCATTTCCAAAGTGACCGCAGCATTTTGTGTGCCTCTCAGAGGTGGGAGGAGTCTCAGGCTGCCCTTCCTGCCCCTGGAATGTGCTCTGCCTACTTTGGGCCGTTCTCCTGGGTGTGCAGCGAGTGTTTCTCATCTGGATTTTAATTTGCAGTCACTTAGGGCCACCATGTTGAGCATGTACTTATTCATTATCTCTGTATCTTCTTTGGTAAAATACATGTTCAAAAAGATGTTTCTACATATTTTTTTTTTGTTTTTTTGGTCAGTTTGGGCTATTTGTTCTTTTATTTAGTTGTGAGAGTTCCTTTCAATATCTGGATATAATTTCTCCTAAAAAATTTGAAGAATATTTTTATGAAATCCAACACTTTCAAGTGTTTTAAATACTTGTGCTTTGTGCTTAAAAATATTTTCTACTAAACCTAAGTTTCCTAATAGCTTACATTATTCTCTTGCAGAACTTTAGTAGGCTTTGCTTGTGTATGTAGGTCTCTGAACCATTTTGAGTTAACTTTTTAAATATATGAGCTGTGTGTGGTGGTGCAATCTGTGATCCTAGCTACTTGGG
The DNA here is from genome assembly GCA_028644305.1 of Xerus rutilus. NCBI lineage: Eukaryota > Metazoa > Chordata > Mammalia > Rodentia > Sciuridae > Xerus > Xerus rutilus. Next base: position 1,872,161 of record CM053409.1, on the reverse strand, counting down.
AGGATCACAAGTTCAAAGCCGGCCTCAGCAACTTGGTGAGTCCCTAAGCAACTTAGCAAGGCTCTATCTCAAAATAAACAATCAAAAGGGCTGGGGATTTAATTCAGTGGTTAAGGAATCCAGGAAACCCCAGAAGTGGTGTGAAGTCGGGGTAGAAGTAAAATTTATTCTTTAAAATGTAAACATTGTTCCAACGTTGTTTATGGAGAACAGGGAATTATCTTGTTGAAAAACCAATTGACCGCGTACAAGTATGTGTCTATTTTTGGACACTCTTCCATTATTTTTGTACGGATCTTGATGCAAAAAGCACACCCCCCCCTTGGCTAATGGACACCCGCAGGCCTACTGTGTGCTCTGTGGACGTGTGTCCACCGTTCTTTGAGCACTTCCTTACTTGTTGGCACTAAAATATCACCTAGGTTCTCCTTGTGTTTGTCCCGCCTTGGAGCTGGTACCAGCTTTTTCTCCAAGGAAGCCTATTTCCTTTTGGTGGAGAAGGGTATTTAAAAGCAGAAATCTAAATTGCAGATACGTTTACTACTATTAGTGTGTCACTACACAGACTTCTCTGTGGACAGAGCCATGGAACACGTGCACGTGCGCACACACACACTCACACACTCACACACTCACACACTTGATATGTACATAAATGCCTGGTAAGCCCATTTATATGTGTACATATTTCTCTGTCCACTTAAGCCATTATTTCACACTAATCACCAATTGCAGTCCAAGGTTAATTCTTGCTTGTCTTTGCAGTGCTTTCTGTTACAAAAAGACAACTGCCCACTGTTCGCTTGTTCCATCAGTCCTTTACATAACCAACCCGCTGTCCCCGCTGCTTCTCCTTTCCTACGTAAATACCTTTACTCCTCGCTGGGCATCCCCTGTGTGGACCCTCTTTCCCATTCTTGGGTTATGATACCTTAAGCCTAGCTCTTCCCTTGCCTGCACCCAGGCACCCCAAACCAGAGCACTCTTCTGCAGGGGCTCCCCCAACCCTTTGCAGACACCTACCTTTACCAACAGCACCTACTGGCCTCAGGATTGAATTGTTTTGGAAAGAAGAGGAGGAGAAAAAGAGGAGGAAGAAAAAAAGAAAGAGGAATAGTGATAGAGAACCCTAATTTTCTTAACTTTGAAAGAGGAAAATATATGCTGCAGGATTTTTGTCTTTATTTTTGAGATTTAAGGACATAGTGTGGTGTCCAGTACATGGGAGGTACACCAACATGATTTCTTCTCACCCTCCTTCATTTATTGCTCACGGTAACAGTGATAAGAAGACAAAGGCATCCGTTTAGCCATTGAAGAAACCAAGGCTCAGAGGGTTCATGTGCATGGTCATGGTCATGCAGGTAGGCAAATGTGAACACAAGCTTAAAGCCCCTGTCTCCTGATGGCTTATTGATTCTTCTTCCTGGGCTGGGGATGTGGCTCAGTGGTGGAGTACCCCTGAGTTCAATCCCTGGTACCCCCCCAAAACAAAACAAAACAAAACAAAACAATACAAAAAAAATATATGGCCAATATTGTTATTGTAAAAAGAAAAACTACTTTGTTACAAAATGGACATAAATTCTATATTATTCGCTTTAGAGTCTAAAATGTATAAAATTTAGAGCCATTGTAAATCCAGTGGGAAAATGACAGAATTCTGGAATTTAAAGCTGTGTCTGCTCTTGTCAAATCACACATGTATTTATATAGCAAGAATTCAGCTGTTTCTGCAGAGTGAGAGATAGACAGAATTTAAGCGCTCTGGTACATCTTCTAGCCAGAACAAACTATGGTATGTGTCCTTGGGGTAAGCATGAGATTGGAGTCTCGAATCTGCTGCTCCCCAAGTCACCTCAGGTCCCTCCACTCTCTCATGGTGTCTTATGGATGGTGATTCTTGTCAAAGCTGCTGGCAGATCACATGTGAGCCAATGCTCCTCCAGGCCTAATAAAAGAAACTGTGCATAAAGTCTGTATGTACTAAACATACGAGTATGCTTTGAAAAAGGACTTTTATTCCAAAGAACTTCAAACACTAACCCCGTAAAGAGGGCAGGGTCACGAACCCCCCTTGTGACCATCACTCAGCTACTGCAGTTAGCCACTTGGAAATAGTCTCGTCTCATCTACACCACCACAGCCTGTCTTCTTCACTGGATTATTTGGAAGCAATTTTCAGGCATTTCAAATTATACCACTTTTAGAATTGAGAAGATTGTATATAATGTACTGAGTTGGTGCTTTTAGGGCTTTTCTAGGGGAGTTTTCCATGCAAGTCCTTCCCATGTAATATATCTTAATATCATAAAACTCTCATGAGACAGTTTGCTATGTCCACTGTAGCAGGCAGGCAATGGAGAAGTGGCCTGTGGTCACCAAACTGGTGACCGACAGTCGGGACTCCAACTCAAGCCTCCAGAATGGTACCTCTTACCATTACCATACACAGCTTCGTTAAGTTTAATCTGTATCTTTGTATTCAGATTCCCAGTAACAACAAAAGCTTTTTAAGCCTTCAACTACTCTTAGATAATTAAAGATTACAATTCATCTACTATATTTGGTGCAACCTACAGAAAGTTTTAATGGTAAGGAGGGCTTTATGAAGTAGATGTCTGAGGAGAAATACTTTCAGAATGAGTTGGTATTAACCAGTTGAAGGAGAGACAACTGACAGAGGAAGAAACATTTCTAATGGCAAGGGACGAGGACAGGCTGTTCTGGGAAGCTGTAGGTTCACCTAATATTAGTTTAGAAAGAAAAAGAATATTGACCAAGGGTCATCATTGGCCAGATCAGAAATGCCAGCACATGAGTATTAATTATTTTCTAATTTATAAAATATTACCCAACTGTTTTCACTTGAGAAGCACAAACAAAATTATTTTTGTAAAGCTCAATCTACTAGAGGCATGGAGAGCAAATGTTGGTATGGTTTTGGGGAGCAAGCAGGACACAGAAAAGTCCAGGGACTGATGTCGATTCATCCTCCTGAGACACAGTAAGGACTCAGAGACTACAGCAAATGATGCGTAGGCTACAGGACCCAGAATATGTGCCCGTCAAATGTCCAGGACTTGGTCAGCTTTAGATACTGTGTGTCAGGCCCCTTGGGGAAGCTTCCAGAGCCAGGTGTACGAGTCTCAGCACAGGAGATGTATGCGAGGATCACATGAAGCTGGCAGGTCATCGAAACCATGAGGCTGGTTGTGACTTAGAGAAAAAGATACAGTGAAGAGAGTGAGGCGGGGGAGAGAGACTTGGCCGCAGCAGATAAGAAGGGGCAGAGGGGAGACGGAAGCCCTGTCTTATCTCTTAGGGACAGAGAGAGGACGGGGAAGCTGGAGCAGAGGGTGGCAGGACAAACAGCAGCCTGGAGGCTCTTCAAAGAAAGAGGAGGAAACTACATCTAAAACCTGGAGTGTTAAAATTAAGCAGTCATGTGATCAAAGTGCATAAAAGCAGTTATTCCCAGAACTTGGGTGACGTCATGCCAATGCACATGTGTGCATAATGTAGACACAATTCTAAACCCTGAGCCCTAAACATAGTATAGACTGGAAAGCTCATGTAGATTTATGTGGCACTTGGGTAAATTAGTGGATGCCAAAAGTCACTTACTCATGACTTCATTTAACAAATGTTGACTGTGCACAGGACACTGGGCTGGAGTTATCACCTCTCCTTCTATGAACTGAAATGGTTCTGGTGGGAGGTGCTTCTCTCGTGGCAGCGGTCCTCCACGTCCTGGGGAGTGGACTGTCTCCATAAGAGCAGGTACGCTGGGTCTTCCCTGGGGACACTGCAATGAGGACTTTGTCCCACACACAGCAGAGGGCAGATGGGGTCTGGTGACAGGGCGGAGCCCACAGTGGGAACAGAGGCCTTTGGGATCCATCCATCCAGCAGTGAGATGGACTTGGCCCTGTTGTCAGAGAGCCCATTTCTCGCTAAATGGACTGACTCAGAACCGCTTTTCTTGTGCTGCTTAGAAGACCATGTGAAGTCGTGGTTATGACATTATTCAGGGCCATCGGCTAAGTGTGCTTGGCTGCTACAAGGAATCTTTCTTCTATAACCAAATTGTGTTTTTCTGTTTATTTTAGACTTGCTCTGAACACTTTATGACTTCTGAGCTCTTTTTAGCTCCCCTTTAAAATTTCCTAATGGTTCTTGTCTCATTTGCTGCCTGTTTTCTCCCAGGATCTGTGGAGGTTGGGACCGGCCCATCTAGGCCCCCGGCTGTCCTGATGCCAACGCTAATGGCAGTGCATTTCTGAATGATCAGACACTCTGTTCAGACATGTTTAAATTCTGCCCATCTTTACCCTACACACCCCACTAAAATTTATTGCCATTTCTTTCTACCCAAATAATAGAGCACACCATCTTTGGTTATTTCAATTATTCCTAATTATGTTTTTGTAAAAAATATCATCTTCACTTGACTTCCCACTGCTTAAATATGTTAAGATTCTTTGAGCTGCACTCTTTTTTCAATTTAATTTTTAAATTTGTTCTTTTTAGTTATATCTGACAGTAGAATGCATCTTGACATACATGCATTGGGAGCTGCATCCTTAAATATAAGTTTGTATGTGTTAATTTTTAACTTTTGATTTGAATCACTATCCCTCACTCTTTAATTATTGTAGTAGCTCTTCTGCAATTGCAATAAATAAGCCATATTATTTTATTTAGAGTCAATATCTGAGTATCTGATTTCATGTTATTTCCCAAGTAGCACAGAAAAATGCATTATTTCTTAAAGTGTAGAGTTTTTGAAGCAAGATTTCTGAATAGACTGTTACTAGAAAAATAGATTTTATTAAAAAAGAATTTCTGTCTCTTGTAAGTTATTTGTATTGGATAGACTGTATGGAATTTATATAGAGGCCATCTTTTAATTACAAGAAACAGACACAACTCTTCTGAGTTTTATAAGAAATAACTTTTTTTAAATATTGTCATTCAACCCAAATCACAGACACAGTGGCATTCCATATACTACATCCAAACTGGTAATTGAGAGACTCAGCATTCCAACTCATGCCTTGAGAGCAGTACCTTTTTACCACTAACACACACAGCTGGATAAGTTTAATCTATATCATCTTTTTCATTTAGATTTCTCAGGAGCAACAAAAGGCTTTTAAAGCCTTTAACTGACCGTAGAGAAACAAACACTCGTAGATACATCAAAGATTATATCAAAGCTTAAAATTTGTCAACTGTTTGGTGCAATATATAGAACATCTGAATGGCTGGGAGGACTTTGTGAGTATCCGGTAAGTCAGCCACCATGCTGGATATTATGGGTGACAGCAGGCGATTAACCCTCAGGTCCTGCCCTCAGCTCCTCACCTTATGTGGGAGACAGATGGATGAAAAGTACCTTTAATACATACCAGAAAAAGAAATATTGTTATAATGGAGACTTAATATATGACAGAAATGTTAAATAGCACACAACAGGAAGCTAATGATATGGACTGGTTTTATGGAAGAGATAGGACTTGAATTGAGCCCAATCCAGTGAATCAAAAAGGCTTTGAGAGAGGTCTATTGAAGGACATCCCACGCAGTGGAGACAGCTGGAACAGAGACAGAAACAAAAGAGAAGACCTGTTTAGAGAAGCAGCATTAACCTCTGGTGTTTAGAACATTTGTTTTATAGGAAAATAGTGCCAGACAAATGGACAGTTTTATAAAGAATCCTGAATGGCTGGCTGGGCAATTTTGACACAGTCAGAAAGAGCACTAGAGAGATACTAAAAAAAATGTGTTATTTTCTTATTATATTCTTCATGGCATTTATAATCAAAATCTTAGCAATACATTTGAATATGTGATGATATTATCAATATGATTTTTCCTCTTAATTTTCTTGAGTGCCATCTTTCCTATTGAGTGATGCTACCTCAAGGAAGAGTCATGTCATTACATCAGAGAATAAAGTGAGCAAGCAAAGAAGGAGAGAGGGGCCCCGGGAGAGACAGAGAGGAGGGAGAAGAGGAGAACATTGAACCACTGCGAATTGCGGAATTATATTTTGTGTTCTGAGCAAGACAGTGGTCTTGAGTGTTTAGTTTTGTTCCAGCATAAAAGGGTTTTCTCATTTCTGTGGCGTCCACTGAGAGATCAGGAACTGGTGGTCTCACGGGAGCATAGCTCTCCTTCTCTAGTGTGGACTGGACTCCATGCGGGCTCAGGGCCCTTAGAAGCAGCAAGATGTGATGCAGAAAAGAAGAGGTGGTGCATAGCCCAGCTCTCCTGCTCCAGCACACTGAGGACTCGGAAGGGAAAGAGCCTCTCCCGTGAGGACTCTTGGCTACAACATGGCGGCCTGGAGTTTCTGCCTCTGCTCCTTCCACAGAGCTAAGAAAGTCCACTGATACCCAGAATGCATCTCTCCAAAGAGCACTGGGAGGGAGAAGGCCTCCGGAGATGCCCCCATGGAAGACAGACTCAACCAGAGGAAACGGGAGGAGGAGAAGAGATGAGAGGCCCTAGTCCAGGATCGGGAAAGGTGCCTTGCTTTTCCCCCTCTGCGGCCCAAAGACATGGGGCTCCATGGAGAAGGGTGGACTGCACTCGCTTTGCGCATCTCAGTTCTGCATGTGATTTGTTCACCAGAGTGTTTTGCCCACTTGTAAAGAGTTATTTCTTTTCACTGTGTGACCACAATCAGACGATGAAGGACTACAGCCTTTGCGCTGGGTGGTCAAACCTGGTGGACACTCGGTTCTCTCTCTTGTTGCCTGGGCCACAGGGCGGAGCGAGCGATTCAGGGAGAAAGGAAGGCGGCTGGAGAGGAAGCCAGCCGAGGAGCAGAGGGACGGGAGGGCACGGAGACCCAGAGCACCATGCCCGGCTGGCGGAGGGCCTGTGATCCTCCAGGCTGAAGCCTCAGATTATTAGGGACAAAGTGATCACCGCCCGAAGTCACAGTCCTCCGGTTTGAGGTATAGGAGGCTGTGTTAAATGTATGCCTCTTTATTTCATTTAAAATTATCATTTTTTATTTATATCTATTTCAGTCAATTTTGTAAAATAAACTTAATGCTCTTTTTTCCCCTTCCTTATTGCCAGTGAGCATTTAAACCCTCAACTGACTTCCATGCACCTGTTTAGGAGTTGGACTTGGCAACACTAACCAATATTCATAGAGTTCATACCCTTCAATATGCGCTCGGAAATGCACATGTCAATCTGTGGAAAACTGCCCTGTTTCAGGCAAAGCGTGATGTAAGAAAATGAGAATGTGTAGCTAGTGAAGCACACCATGAGAGCCAGGGGGACAAGGTGAAGGACTGACGGCAGAAGGAGGACAGGCTCCTGAGGATGGTGGTGCTCTACATCTTCCGTGTCTTCCTCATAAGGGACCACACAGGCATGTCCACTGTTGACGCCCCATGAGTGGACACCTCCTTGGGCATGGCTCATCAGATCTGAGTCACCTTCAACGAAGCTGACTGGAACACAAACAGACTATGGTAAACATAGACATGTTGTCCAGTAGTTGAGGTTTGTTGACGTGGGACTAAATTCTTGCTGGGGCCCTTCCAAGCTAAGTGACCCTGGATGAGTGACCACCCTCTAAGCCTCATTTTCTCTATCAAGTGGGTTAATAGTGTCATCTATTTCCTAGTGACTGTGTTAGGAAAATGTGGCAGCATGTGGAGTACACAGGAGGAGCCACAAAGGCTCAGCTTCACCTGTACCTGTACCTGGAGAGCCAAAGCAGGAGTGAGAAAGCATTACTGATGGATCTTAGTGAGATCCTCCCAACTACAAAACACGGTTGATAGACAGCTGGAGCCAACATATACACTCACACACACACACACACACACACACACACACACACACACACACACATATATCAGTCCACATTTCTCTAATGTAAAAACATTCTTTCCTATATTTCATTATTTCAGGAGAAAACTACCAGACTCATTTTTTTCTCAGAAACTTTACATGGATAAGGTTTTTATTGTGCTTTTAGAGGGGAGGATTGACAGCCTCCTAATCCTGCTCCTGGATAATCTATATCATCTTTTTCATTTCCCAGGCTCCAATGTATATGCACCAATAATAAAAACCATGAACTTTGTAAGATATTATTAAGAATAACTTCCTTTAAAAGTAAGAGATGTCCATCTTTGCTTCTTTAGCCTTTTTTGGAATGTTCTTTTAAGTACTCGTAAATCAGCCTAATTTATGGCTCCAAGTGTCGTGGTTACTTCAGTATGAAGTCAATTTACTTAAATACAGTCCAGCTTCTGATTCTGATATTTACATTATACCCAAAGATGGTATAAAACACATTTGTTCTCTCAGAATAAAATAATAAGAGTTCTTGCTCTTGGCCTCTCTGTGACTGTTCCAGTCAACAAATGAATTGAATTTTTAAAATGACAACTAAAATCCTCACCACCTCAAAGATAGGAAAGGAAGCCGTTTACCACAAAATGCTAAAGTGGGATTGCCCCAGAAGCCAAGGAAAACCAGAGAAAAATAAGCTCTTATTTATTATTTACTTATTTGCAACTTATGTCTTACTTTCACTTGAATATAAAAATAATTCCAGCTAAGGCACGAAGATCTGCACATTGTAGATACAATTGCAGCTGCTTGGCAATGGGGGCGCGTTCAGATCCTTATGCCTTCGGATGATCTTATCACACGAAGGTCATGGAACCAGCTGTGCTTGTATGTGGTTTGCTTTTCTCCAACTGGCAGCGCGGGAGGGAGGTTCTGTGTGGTAAGCAGGCTGCACCAGCATCTCTACAGAGGTGCGTAATGCAGCATCCCATGGCTGTGAGGTCACTAGCGACAGGACTTTTCCAGGTTTGTGATGACCTTACGGGACCGCCATCACTGGGTGAGGCGTCATTGTGTGGGGCAAGGTCGCACTTTAAAAAGCTCGGAAGGAAGATGAGGAGCGGGACTAGGCTAGACTATTAAAAATCATGTGAATGAATGCTAAACGTCTTAGATCCATGTCAGGGACCGTGCTGCGTAGTGGAGGAACGTGACCTGTGACTTCCAACCAACTCAACGACCGCATTGCGCTGCAGCCTCAAGACCTCCCTCGCAGCCTGTTCATTTTAACGTCCTTTACAGGGACTTGGGTAAGACTGCACGCTCCCGACAGGCAACCCTGGGCGGCACCCGGCTCCTCACTCCAGTGACAGGTAGCACGAGTGCCATGGCCGTCTCCAACTCGAGACAGATCATAACAGTGACCAGCTCATGAGGTCTTGAAGGATTTGATTCGGTAGCACAGGACACAGCCTGTGGCCTACTTCCATCACCATGCGGGCTCACCCAGTCACCTGTCCCCCTTCCCACAGAGAACCTCCCGTGGTGTGGGGTCATCAGGTACCCAGAGCTACTACCCCGGGCACCAGTTAAGATCTCTTCGCGGTCCTCTGTCACAACGAATGGGGCGCTCCTCACACCTGAAAACCCTATCTTTATATAATTGTCCCTTATCTCTCTTTTAACCAGCTCCACACATTTTTCTTGACCTTACAGACCTGACTTTCTGTGCCCCTTTTAATACCTTTTCCCCTCTTGAAATGTCCCTTCCTGAAGATGAGACCCACCTTCCCGGGCTTCCTTGACAGAGGCCAGCAAGTGGGGCCTGCGCTGTCTGCGGTCACCGCAAAGGCATTCCAGTTTCCAGCCAGCAGAGTCTTGCCACCCAGGTGTCCACTGGACCACTTTATATGAAAAGTCACCGCATGTGGGTGCCCCACAGAGGCTTCCGACAAAGGCCATGGCCCTTCTCTCATCAGCTTCCTTCCAGGCATCTTCCTTCTGCCTTCCTCTTCCTGGCGCATGGCATCTTGGAGGCATTCTCCAGGTGGGAGCAGCGATGCCCTATTTTCCTTTCTTCGACGATGCTGACTGATCCGGCTCGACTTCCTCCAACTCAGCACACACTGGCTCCTCCACCACTGCCCTTTACGTGACCTCGGGTGGTGGCAGGACGGTTCCTACCTCCACGTTGTCATCCAGCTGCTCACTGCACTTAGAATGCTCTCTGAACCAGCACGACTCCAAGGCCCCGTTGGTTCCCATGTCTTCCTGTCTTCATGAAGCCTCCTTCCTGGGGCAGCCACTGAGACCCTGTGGCATCCGCTCTCCTACCTCCCAATATGACCCCCAGGGAGGGCCTCACCTTCCTCCTGCACTGGGTGGAAGCCACAGGCCCTGGGTGCCATTCCTAGATCCACCACTTACCAACGTTTTCCTCGATGAAATGGTGTCAATGTAACTCCAAGAAGCTCTTGATGCATCTAAAGATATAACTGAACCTTCTAAAAATTAGAAATCGCAGCACACAACAGTTACTTCTATTATGTCATCCAGTTTGAATCTGCTATGGCATCAACCAAAAGGAAGTTACCTAGATGGTTTGTTCAAAATTGTTTATTGGCTGATTGGACTGAGAATTTAAGAAGACACTGTGATTTAAGAGACCCTGTGGCTTTGTGTGTGGAAGACATAGTTCCTGTTTCTGATAAAATGCATCGAGTCACATTGCAGATCATGATTTTTTTAAAAAAAGTTATAAGCAGCTTAGAAAACACATAGTCTGAACAGAATGACTCAGATTTACTATGAAATGAAGTAAAAAGTAACAGCAGGAAAATAGAATAAAACCAAAGCTTGACAAATAGCCCAGCCATTCCAGTCACTTCTACAATTTCTCTTGTCCCCTTGCCTCTCGACTGTCCCTGCTTTAATCCCATCAATGCACCCCTCAGAGATAAATCTTCGTAACATCCTTTTCTCAGCACGCTGTCTTTCTGCTGGCAGACCTTCAGGGTGTCCCCATGGCCTGCTGCATCAAGACCCAATTCTCTGCTTAAATTCAAGGTTCTTTGAAATCTGGTCCCAATTTATCTGCCTAACTTCTTCACCTGTTACCTGGCAAGTGTGACCAGTAGCATGTTTCTACCATGCCAAATCCACAGTTTATGATCTGCAAGATGAGTGAGTCTCATCGATGCCCAGGGCCACCTAGAGTTGCTTTGTCTTTGTGAAAGCCTCTGTATTATTGAAGTCCATGTTATCAGTACCAGAAGTCAATGTCATGATCAGTCAGAAAGCTTCAAGCTCTATAATAGAAGCTGCGAGGAGTGAAAGAAGAATTATACCTGGACTTTGCTCACTGAGTTTACTAAATTTAGCAGGGCCCACAGGAAGAGTTATGAAAACAAATGGAACAAAAGAATAATGTACATCGTATATTTATGTGTGTACATGTGTGTGCATGCTTGAGAGTGTCAAGGTGGGGACCAAGAAGTTCCTCAAGGTAAAGTAACATTTAAATTGTCCTTGGAATAAGAGTGAATGGATCCAATAAGCACAGTAAACCCAGTGCCTAGAACCCATGATACTTACAGCTTGCATGGAAGTTTTCTTAAAGTAAAAAATCAAAATAGTAATCAGGAGGAAAGGACCCTGTAGACAAGGAATATCGCCTGGGAAACAGCTGGAGAAAGACAGCCTTGATCCAGCACCAAATGGGGGCAAGAGAGGTGGGCAGTGGGGGACACAGGTGGAAGGGAACTCATTATAGATAGGGTGGCCTGTGTCTGTACCGAGGGCACTCCCTCAACAGGTATGTGTTAACACCTACTGTGTGCTGCATGTCCTACTGAGGATGAGGAGGCTGCCTAGGAAAGGGGGCTCTGCCGTCACGAGCTCTCATTCTAGTAGGCTCGGCAGATGATGAGCACGTAAACTGTCAAGTCAGTGACAACATCCCGTGACAAACATTTTGAGGAAATGAAGAAGAGCAATAAATAGAGTAAATGCAGGGTGCAGCTATAGTTGAGCTGGTCCGCGTTCCACAGGGGAGGAACACAGTGGAGGGAAGGGCGAGTTCTCGGCTGGCAAGTGTGCAGGTCAGCCACGGCTGCCGTGACCTCAGCGAGCCAGTGGGCCTGTGTGGGAGAAGGTGGGGAGGGAGTTTGCGTGTTTGCACTTGGATGTGTAAATCCATTGCTCTTACCTTATTTTTCTTCTTTTTAATTTATTTTTAATTCATATTAACTTAAAAAATCATCTTTATAAAGCATTTGGAATTCTTACTGGAACAGGGTAGTACACTAAAAATTCTCTCATAGCCAGCCTGACATCCAGCAAAGTCGAGATTATGAAAAACATTCAGAGAAACATTTCTATGATTATCTTGGAAGACTGCAAATATAGTCAAATATCATATGAAGTTCCATTGAAATGAGCCAAGAATTCTGTGTGGTATTAGATAAAGTAATTTGTCATGAAGTTTACATAGCACTGTGAACATCTCAAGTAAAATAGGAGGTATCATGGCTACTTTAAATAGTGCTGGCCTTTTCCTTTGGTAAATTTATTAACACTCTTCCAAGAGCATATCGTGATCATGACTCAGTTTGGAGGTTTATTCGTTGTCATTTCAAACCATGAAAAATGCTGCCCAGGAGCAATGCTTCCATATTATTTTTGAAAGTTCCACCGTAAATGTGTAGTACATTTGCCTACAAAATTTCCAAATCAGTTGCAAGCAATTAAAATAATATAAACATTTAGTTGACAAGTACATTCTATTAATGGAAGCTTTGAAAGCTTCAGGTAGTCTAGTTCAAAGTGAGCATCACTCTGTGTCTTGAAGAGTTGGTAACGTGACAGATTGCTATGTACATACACGGTGAGGAGACAGCAAATCTGATGGGCTTTGGGATACCATGGGCCCTAGAATAACTGTCGGTAAGTGACAGGTTTTTATAAATGAGCCCTTGATTCCAGGGAGTTCATGGCTGTCTTTGCTCTTGAGAATGGGAAATCATACAATAATATTACATTTGGGTAACCAGACGACAGGAATGAATCCCTGTATCAGTCTGTTCTCCAGTTAAAACTGATAACTCCCATCTCCGAAGTGAGCAAAGTGAGTCAAGGAGATGTAATCCTTGGATTTTATGTATGATTTGTAACTTTCTAAAGAAACAATAAGATTACAGTCTTCATACAACAATGAAGATTTTTAAAGTGCAAAAAATTTATGATTGCAGAGTGGAACGATTTATTATTAATTAGTTTTCTTATTCTTAGACATCAATGACTCCTGCACTACAATTTTAAAAAAGTTTAGATTCAATGTTCATTTAAAACTAAGTTTTGTAGACGAATGTGGGAATTTATTATGTAAATATTGATGGCACATTCCACTCAGTATTTTTCAATGAAACATTAGCACATTTACAAAGAACTAATATCTGTTAAAACGGAATTCTGTATGGGAGACAATTTACCTGATTTTGCCCACTTTTCTAAATGACCCTCTGGTCCAGAAATATATATTAAAATGTAAATTTTCATATAATCTGTTAATATATACGCCTAGACTTTCATGAAGGGGCCGAAATTTTAAAATAAAAAATAGAATTAGCTCAGAATAACTATCCTGTGTATTTTGGAAAGAGTAGCGTAGAACTCACATAACCACATAAATGGGGAGACAGCGAGAGAGAGAGGGAGCTCTGTACCTGCATGTTCACACCCACAACCCACAGGATCAATCATGGATTGAAGATATTTCAGAAATTACATCTGTATTGAGTATGTCCAGATTTGCCCCATTATATCTTAACACAGTAAAATATTTACGTTGTATTTGATATTAAAAGAATGTGGAGATGACTTAAAGACACATGCGAGGTATGGAGTTCTACGCATACACGGCACCATTTTACATAAGGGACTTGAGCATCTGCAGATTTAAGTGTCTGGGGGACTCTGGGCTTCTTGGAGGACACTCAGGACGTCTGGCATGTCCTCCTCCCTCACATGGGCTGTGCAGGGCCATGGCCGTCACTGGCCATCTCCTCCTGAAGCCTCTCTGCTCACCCTCCAGGCTCCAGCCTCTCCCCTTCAGATGCCACCGCCATTTCCCGAGTTGCTGCACCAGGCACCATCCATACTTCCCACGTCCTCCTACCAAACATCCCTGTATCACTAGCCGACCTGGGCGTGGAATGCTGTCTAATAATACCATGCCTGCGTGTCTTTAAAAAATCAAAGGAGATAACAGAGATGAAAAATCCATGTGTTTCTATATGCAGAATTTATCTATGTTCATATTTCTTCTATTTCAATTTTAAAACCTTACTATCCCTTTTGCCTAAAATATTTCTGACCAGATATTTCTATAGATGCTTCCTTCCATAATTCTGATCTGTTGGTAAAATGTCACCACTTTAGAGAGGACTTTCTGACCACAAGAAAAATGTCACCTGTCAATTTATTCCTTGGTCCTTCCTACTTCTTAACACCTATCAAAATTTATAATTATATTACTTAGTTATTTGTTTGCTCTTTCTCATTCCTAGTTAGTTATAAGCTCTGTATGTGCTTTCTGTATTTTATTCTCAAGAAGTTTCTAATACCTTGAATTGTTTTTAGCATGTGATATTCATTCAATAAACTTTTTAAAAAGACTGTTGAATTATTGAAAATGTGTCAAGATGATGAAAAATTAAAAAATGAGTATATGAAATAGACAAAGTATGAATTTTCATACTTTAAAGATATTTTAATAATAATGGGTCAAAAAATTGGGCTTAGAGTCACTAAAAATAATATGCATTTGGAATCTGAGGATATCAGCTATGTAGTTTATTAATAGATCTACTAATATTAGGAAAAAGTAAAGGAGAATTGTATACACATAAACAAATCTTAAATCTTACTCATGCATTAGTTATAAGTATTTAACTAATTTGTATTTAATAGTTAATTTGTATTTAATAGTTAACAACTATATACAGTAATTGCTGCTTGAAACTTATCTCAAACATTCCATTATTTCCCTGTCTTATATGAATACTGCAATTCTAAGTTATATACAAACTGGTAAGAACACACGATTTGGAGAGTACAAGATCATTTCAGGCACATATGACAGAAATATCATTTCAAATAGTTTAAGAGAAAATGATTCTATATATTCTGATATGTGTCCATGAAGCCCAGGGGTGGACTTCATGCATGGCTGGATCTAGGATCTGAGATGGAACCTCTAAGTCTTGACCAGTTATTCTGTCCTTTTCTCCCTAGCTTTCCTCCTGAAGAATGCCTTCCCAGGCAGACACTTTCCATGTGGTTTTAAAGACTTCATCTCTTTTTTTCATATATATTTTTATTAAGTTCTAATCAGTTACACATGACAGTAGAAAGCTCTTGGATTCATTGTATACAAATGGAGCAGAATTTTTCACTTCTCTGGTTGTACGTGGAGTCACACCATTCATGCAATCATACATGTACCTAGGGTAATGATGACCAACTCATTCCACCATCTTTCCTACCCCATTCCCCTGCTTTGCCCCATCCAAACTGTCTCCACTCTTCCCATGCCCCCCCCCCCCGCCCTAATGAATTAGCATTCACTTATCAGAGAAAACATTTGGCCACTGGTTTTTTTTGCAGGGGATTTCGCTTAGCATGATATTCTCCAACTCCATCCATTTACCTGCAAATGCCATAATTTTATTCTCTTTTATTGCTGAGCAATATTCCATTGTGTATATATACCACAGTTTCTTTATCCATTCATCTATCGAAGGGCATCTAGGTTGGCTCCACAGTTTAGCTATTGTGAATTGAGCTGCTATAAACATTGAAGTGGCTGCGTCACTGCAGTGTGCTGATTTTAAGTCTTTATAGACCGAAGCCTGGGATGGCTGGGTCAAATGGTGGTTCCATTCCAAGTTTCCTAAGGAACTAAAGACTTCATCTCTTGAGAGAAATGGGGAGGTCGCCTTTCCAAGGGATGGAAGGGGTAGTGGAGAAGGTTGGCGCAGCCAGAGGCAGACCCAGTGAACCTGGCCACGCAGGCTTGTTCCAGTCAGCTCCTTGCAGCCCAGAAGGAGGCCCTCGGCCTAGGGCCTCCTGCGGAGACCTCTGTGGAGACTGACAACTGGCAGTGGAGGTTTGCTACCTGGATCTGTGAGTCCCTCGTCGCAGCCAGGGGCTACTCTTTGAGAAGTTCCATGAAGGAGGGGCAGCTGCACACGATCCATCTGCACTGACCGTGAGAGCAGGCGGACTCTGAGAATGCTGCACGTGACCGTGAACATGAGCGGCTGGCTGGGCCTGAGGGGCTGCTGTGAGTGCGGGCAGGCTCTGGACACAGCTTGGTGTTTCCTCTTTCTCTTGTTTGTCTGCTATTCTTCCTAGAATGGAAATACCATCCACCGTGTGGCTTCATATTTCAACTCCAACCTCATTTTGAGTCCTGGTTCCAGGACTGTCACCGTGAGTCTTGCCGCTGCTGCCCACGGCTCTCGGGGGGCACACTTGGGACGCCCCTTCAGGGCATCCAGCTGCTGTTCTGTGTGGAGCCCATGCCACCCAAGGAGGCCAAGGCAGCTGCTCAGCAGTCTTCACAGAACCCCAGCTGCCAGCCACAGGAGCTGCCAGCCACAGGAGCGAATCTCTTTAGATGACATCAGTTAACTGCAGCCCCAGCGGACGTATGCCTGCGCGTGGGAACTTCTCAGGGGGCTTTGGAAGCCCCTCCATCACGAGAGTCAAGAGTACATTACTGTGTAAAGTCCCTGAATTGTGTGTTTTGTAATAGAACCGTAGATAACCAGAAGAGTGGGGTTCAAATGTAGAAAAGAAAGACAAAAAGCATGGAAATCCTTAAGAAGCTTTGCCTCACGGGGCTTTGGAGGGAGGTAATCACCAACATCTCCCTCTTTCACACGGCAGCCTTACGCAGCCAGTCTGCTGGTACCTGGAGGGTGAGGTAGACGTATTCTTGGACTCCTACTTCACAAATGACTTCATAGAAATCTGGCCGCATGTCCCACACCGGTCTATCAAGATTTGTACAGCAAGATTAGACTCAAAAGAGTAAATTTTTCTTTGTCCTCTTAATTCTCTAAGGGATCTTGGGAGGTCGATTGAATTGTATTTTGTTTTTCTCATATACAGTGTTAGGGTTTGGCTATGAGGTTTTCCCCAAGTCTCCTGTGTTAATAGAGGCATACTCAGAGGTGAAATAATTAATTACGAGAGTTATAATCTACTCAGATTAATCCATTTGATGGGTTAATAATTTCAATGGACTATTTGGGTCATAGCTGTGGGCAGGCTGGGTGTGGTGAGAGAAAGGCGGTCACTGGGGTCATGCCCTTGGGGATTGTATTATTTTGGTTCTCAGCTCCTCTCTCCCTGTCTCTGCTTCCTGGATGCCATGGGCTGAGCCGCTTTTCTCCTCCACCCTCTTCCGCCACGTTCTGCCTGCCCTTCAGACCCAGAGCAATGGAGTCAGCTGACCATGGACCGAGACCTCTGAAACTGTGAGCCCCAAATCAGTGTTTCCTCCTCGAGGTTGTTCTGGTCAGGTGAGGAAAAGATGACTTCCACGCAGAGGCTCCATTTTCAGCTATGTGTTTATTTTCCAAGGACTTGCATCATCAGGTCACCGAGAGACTTTAAAAACAAAATCATGCATGAACTCAACAGAAGAAAATTTATTTTCCCCTTAAGTGCTCCTTGCCTCCATAGTGCTTTACATTAGAATCTACACGGCCTTCTGTAACATCCCATGTCTTCCTGCTGGAGCGTCTCGATTCTGGGGTGACTGAAGGTCATCACAGTGAGAATGTGTCACCAAATGAGCTTTAGAGTCTTGCAAAACAGGTCATGTCCATGAGAGTACTATTGGAAAAATATTTCGATCTCGTTCAAAGCCACTGGCAAATGAGCAGTTAACAACTGAGAAGAAAAATAAAGTTTTAAGGTTGGGGACGAGGAAAAGACTTTCAAAAGAGAATAATTTAAAAATCAAAAGCTTAAGACGACTTAAGAAAGTTCTTTGCCAAACTTGATTGAATAAACATACACACACATTTGTCTTTCCTGAGATATTTATATGTATACACACATATATTTGCAAAAATAATCTTTATTATCATATTGAGAAAGTGAAATGTTTCCTGTATAATGCGATAGGCATGCGATGCTGTGAATCTGTCAGTGAATTACACTGAGGGGAAAAAATGTTATTTGTTTTCTTCTAAGAATTGAACCACATTTGAATTGTAAACTAAATTTGGTTAAATATTAGATTATATTTTATTACATTTTTACATTTTGGTTTCATTTTTCAAGACAAAATTCTAATCAAAACCTTTTCCTCTTTCAAAAATGAAATTGTGGTCTCAGTTTAATGCTGATTCATTTCAGTGCCTTTTCTTTGTATATTAAACATATTAATTATCCCCTAATGAGGAAAGAAAATAATATTTGGCCTCCCAGATTAGTGAAAAATAATTTATTTGATAAAGGTTTTCATTGGCAAGTTAATGGAGCATACATTCTTAAGTAACTTGGGGCTTGCAAGCTAAATAGGTTTTAGCAGCATAAGCTCAGGGTATTGATTCACACAAAATAGTCACCATGATGGTTATGGGAAGTCTAAGTCTCTCTTGGGGAAGGATGGATCTGAAGGAAATTTTGTATTTGATTTTAGATACCCTAAGAGAGGACCACATCAGTCTTGGAATTGTAAGTCCCTTTCTTTTTCTGATCTCCTTTCATCCTTCCAAGCAATCAGTGTTATTCCGTCGTTTTCTGAGGAGACCATTGGGCATGAGACAAAGTCCCACTGGTCCTGGGGGATGATTAGCCGGTGCCATAGGCGCCCGAGCTGTGAGATCTACAGGGCATCAGAATGAGAGAGTCAAGGACAAGAGAGGCCTTGGGAAGGGAGGTTTGTAAAATAGAGGGCTCTGGGAATCAAAGGAGCACTCTTAAGAGCCATTGGTGCAAGCAACACCCCTGTCGAGATCTGGCGGTCAGTGAAGGACCCTGTGTGATACAGGGGACAGGATGGCTTGACGGGGTTCAGCACTCACTCCCTCCTTTCCGCTACTCCACGCAGCTCTACAGCTGGGCACATCCCCAGATACCTGCAACAAGTGCTTGCTTTGATCTTGTGGGCTCGTGTGGGGGCTCTGAGGCCTGACAAGGAGATGCCCCCACAGTGAGTGGACAGTGTGGTCCTCCTCACCCTGCTGTGGAGAAGTGGCATCTGTACCCTTGTGTTAGATGACTGGGAAGTCCCTTACTCATAGCTAGAGAAGCAGCAGGGTGGAGCCCCCTGGGCCCCCACCCCAAACAGTAAGAGATGCCCTGTGCAAGGAGGGGGAGCCCAATGGGAGGGGAGGGAGGGAGCAGGGGTGCTCCCCCCACATGTGAGAGCCACAGGGATAGAACTCCATCTGTGTGGAAGCAGGAGTCGTCCTGAGAGTTCTCAGCGGGGTGTGGCGGGAGCACTGCCCTCCTTCCCAAACATCACCAAGGCTTCCGTCTGCGTGCGTGGAGTGTTCAGGCAGAAGCCAACACACTAAACATTTTGTCATGAAACTTTTATGACAGCTAAGCTTAAACTGTAGCCTTCAGGTATCTAACTTAGGTCTGATCTACTGGTCTCCACCTCACCTCTAACGCTGGCCATGGGTAGACGTGATAGTTTCTTGGATATTTTTAGGCTCTTAACAGGTTTCTCTGGTGGCAAAGCTACCTTTATAATTTATGAACATCCTGGTGTTGCTAACTTTTTCAAAGGTCCCGTGATTCCTAACAAAGATGACGTAATACACAAATAAACCCAGATGAGCTCCAGCCACGCAGGGTTTCCTTTTCCCTTCCCTTCCCACCCTCTCCTTCTTAAAAGCCGTCTCCTTCCTCTCCCCTTGTGTCCTGTTTTCCTTCCTCCACCCCCAGCCTTTCTTTATCTGCGAGCTTCCAAGTACGTCCCATAAGCAAAATCCATGTAGGTCGACGGTGTGGTGAGACAAGGGTCCCAGACTTGGGGACCATTTATCCAGTCCCCATTCCCCTCCCACTGAGTTGGTCTCTGAGCTTCGTTGCTATCAAATGACTAACAAGAAATAACTGGTGTTGCCAGAAAACCCCTCTTGCTCACCCCTGAAGAAAACATAGCTCTGGTCAAGAAAACATAGCCCTTGGTCTGGACTGGGCAACTGATGGAAGATACAAAGTGAGTCTGTGGTGGGGACGTGTGGACTGTGAGGAGCTGCCAGAGCTGGAGGGAGGGTTCCGGGAGCCAGAGCGAAGGGACCCAGGGAGCAAATGAACCCAGAGGGAGATGGGGCTTTGGAGCCCTCAAGTCCTAATGACATTCGAGTTCCTGATTCCAGTTTTTTATAACTCTTGAGACGGAAGTTTCCCTTGGGTCCTCTGATATTTTCCTGCCTGCTTCAAACGCATACACATAGAAATGTAAATTTTTCTTCTGGTTCAAAATGAATTTCTTTTACTTGGAACCAAGGGAACTGTGACGTTTATAGAAGATTAATTGAAAGAAAATACCTTACACAATGGATAGCCTTTGCCATACACTTCAGTATGTACAGAGAATTTGTAGAATGTGCACATTTTATTTCATAAAGCGTTATTTATAACAAACATGGAGAAAAGTAAACCATGCGGGAGTAGACAAAGGGTGAACGAAGGGGGCGTGGTCGTGTGGTCAGCAACTGTGGGGCCACTTCAGAAGTATCCCAGGGGCATTTAACAGGGGCTGTCGTGGTCCTCCACTCCCAGAGACAACATCTGCATGGAAGGTGGCCTCCAGGACGTCGCAGTGTCTGACCTGCACTTGTGCAAACCCCACCCTGCTGTAGTGACTGCTCAGCACTGAGGCAGCTTTGACATCGTATCACCGTTGAGTACAAAGACATGCGGCATTGGCGCAAAACCTTTTAGTATAATTCCAAATATGTGTAACAGATTTCAATGAGTATACATAGTATTCATTTAGAATGATTATAAGATATATGCCAAAATGTAGTAATCTCTGGATGTTGGAATTATAAGTTATTTAAACAGTATTTTCTGGGAATTTTTTTTTGTATAATGAAACATTTAAAAAGAAGAAACAATAGTTATAATTTTTCATTTCTTATTTCTAGTCTGTTGAATTTAGTATTAAATGCTGCTTTTATAAAAAACAAAACCCTATGTTGCATCCCCCACTTAGCAGACTCAGATATCATCTTCAAGGCAACTCTGGCTACACTTCACATTAACATTGAATTATTGATTTTTCTTTTATTATTCAATACTATCTGAAGGGTTCTGTTTAGTGATGGATTCCCAAAAAGGCCACTATTCTTTTAATAAGGATCTGCCCAAGCTGGAATTTATTGAGAAATAACCTCACGTATGTCTGTCAATGATTCTGTTGGTGTAATACATAATTCCGATTTCATAAACTCCAGAGTTATGTAGAAGACAGGATTCTCCAGGGATTTTACAAATCAATAATAAGCTTTGATTTTTCAGACTATAAATGTCTTAACCTCTATGTGTACTGATTTTTCCATTTGCAAAGTGATGTGTCATAAGCGACCCTAAATGACCTCTGAGGGTAAGGTAAAATTTGGTGTAAGTTAGAATAACAAAAAAATATCAGAGTTAACTATGACATAAATAAATAAAGATGTAAAGTGTTCCGACACCTTTACAGAAAGTGGCATATTAAAGGGGATAAGGACACTTGATTAAATATCACCAACAGAAAATCCCTTCAATGGGAAAAAAACAACTTAGCTCACACATTGAACACACACATGTCTCCTCTTCAACATAGAGTAATTTCCCAATTAGTTTCAATGGAAGCCTATAAGAAATCTCAAATGCAAATCTGAAATGTGTGATTTCCTATCAGTCCCTCCTATACTTGCTCTCTAAAGTCCCTAGTAAGGTCTGTGGTCTGGGAAGCTAGTCAGAGCAACATAGTTCCTTAGAACACAATGATAACAAGCCAGTGGTCACAACCACAGCCTGCACCCAAGCCCATGCTCATGCCAGAGGTGGTCACTCCTACTGCCCGTCTGTCTTTTATTTTGAAGATTAGTGTCCACAGTGTAAGAAATAATAACCATTTATTACTGACTTCATTTTGTGTACCAAGTCGTGGATTCAAAGTTTTTTATACATTATATATAATCTCCAGAAAATGATTAAAGTAGATTTTTTAATCTTTATCCAGAATAGGAACCTGAGGCACAGAGATTTTAAATGGTTTGCCCAGTGCCACTCAGTTAGTAGTATTAAAACTACAGTTTTTATATATATTTATATTTTAAAAAATATTTTTGTTAGTGGAGATGGACACAATACCTTTATTTATTTGTATGTGGTGGTGAGGATCAAACCCAGTGCCTCACACCTGCTAGGCAAGTAAGTGCTCTACAACTGAGCTACAACCCCAGCCCCTAAACTCATTTCTAAAGCACAAATTGTTTCTTTATACTTTGATGCTGTCTTTCTGTTACTAAGTTTATAAGGGTGAGATCTGCAGTGATAATCAGTGTCCTATCTGGAAAGGAACTAATAGGCAGCCAAGAACTTTATCTCTGTTTTTGGACAGCATCTTACAGCACATAATTTTTTCTATAGGTTTGAAGATTTATTAGTTTTCAAGTTGCTTGTATTAGTTATCTATTGCTGTGTAACAAATTGCCCCAAATCATAGCAGACTAAACATTGGCAATCTCAGTTTCTGTGCATAGTTTAGCTGAGAACCTCCGGCTCAGGAAGCAGCAGTCAAGTCTCAGGTGGGGCCTAGTCTTGTGTGAGGCTCAGTCGGCAGGAGGAGGGGAAGATGTGCTTTCTCTCTCACTCAGGTGGTCCATCGCCAGGTGAGCCTCCTGGGATGGCAGCTGGCTTCACCCAGGATGATGATCCAGACGAGAACATGAGAGAGGATTCAAGAGAGCAGGTGCAGTCCCTCGCACCCTGACCTGAGAAGTGACATCCCATCCCTCTGCCATATTCTGTTCATTAAAAGCACATCAATAAATCCAGATCGTGTTTAAGGGGTGAAACTCATATAGGGAAATGCACACCGGAAGGTGGGGATAATGGCGATAGTCTTAGAAACTGCTGATCACATGACAGACACTGTCATCCTGAAAATAGAGGATGGTAGTACACACTGGCAAGGTTCTTCAACTCCAGAGTTGTTATTGTCGGTCACGAGTATCCACTAAGAGAAGGCCGACTTGATATGGCTCAAACAAAAACAGGAAACTGATTTGCTCAGGTACCTCCAAGCCTATGTTACAGTCCAGCTTCCACAGAGAGAGTCCCTGGGTTCTGCCTCTTGTCCCTGGGGCCGACTTTCTTCTATGCGGCTCTATCACCTAGCAGTCTGGCTGCTCGCTCCGGGGAACCTACACCCTAGCGGGTAACCTCTCCTTGTAGAGTTTCTCGGGGCCGCAAGCTCTCTTCTGGATAGAAAGATAAAGTTTTCTGAATGATTAAAGCCACATGATGTGCCATCCCTGGTGTGGGGCTGTGGTTACTTCTACTTGAATCATAAGAAATAAGTGTTTTAGGGCAATTTAACTCAAACAAAGAAAAAGTAACAGGAAAAGTGGGTTATGTTATGGACAGAAAAAAATCATAAAAACAAAGAAAAACAGCCACAATGTTAGCAATTGAATTGTGTGCCCTCTACATTCACAGGTTGACGCCCAACCCGCAGTGTGACTGTACCTGGACTGGAGGCCCAGGTAGAGGTGAGAAACGCTGTGAGGTCAGGGGCTGAAAGACTCGCCAGAGCTCTTTCCTCTCTCCAGGGACACAGGGAGGAATGGCCATGCAGACAGCCATCTGCCAGCCAGCGGGAGATCCCTCCCCGGAGAGTGAACTCACCAGAATGCTGACTGTGGATTTCTAGTCTCTAGTACCGTCAAAAATAAATTTCTGTTCTTTAAGTAATCTGTCCTTGGGCATTTTGTTATGGCAGCCTGGATAGAATAAGATGCCCAACACAGTAGGTGTCCCTATATATTTTCAGCAGTATTGTTTTTGTACTACATAGAAAAGTACATTTTAACTTTTGGTTTTAGAAAATTATAGCACATTGGTCTTGGTGATTTATAGGAATATTTTTCTACTATACATAAAATCCTGTCATGTTCAGTAACAAATAACCACATACTGGGTGGTTTAAAACAACAGAAATGTGTTCTCTGGTTGTTTGGGAGGCCAGAAATCAAAGTTTTGGCAGAGTTGGTTCTTTCTGGAGGCCCTGAGGGGGACTTCCCTCCACGATTCATGGCTACGGGTCCTTGTTGGGGATCCTTGGGCTCCTGGGCTCATGGCTGCAGGACCCCCATTATGGGCCCCTTTCCTATCTGTGTATCCTTTATTCTTCTCATAAGGACATCGGTCATTAATTTGGGGCCTGCCCTAATCCAGTATGAGCTCATTTTAACTTGATTATATCTGCAAAGACCCTTTTTCCAAATTCTCAAGTACCAGCTTTGTGATTTCCACACATCTTCTGGGGGAAGGAAAATGGCTCCACCCACTATACTGGGTCTTATGATTCTTTGAACAAAAAAAAAAATGGCTTTAAAAATGGGAAGAATTTTCTTTCAGCTTTCATTTTGCTTTACGGGTTCCTACACTTGCAAAAGGAAAGTTTGAAAATCCTAATTTGATTATGACCCTCAACTGGGCGAATCCAACATGTTATCAGTGAAACTCACCTTATTATGGATTTTTCATTAACAATCTGACGCTATATACAGAGTTAAACAATGCTCGCTTTCTGATTTATACCCCCCGCCCCGGGATCTTTGAGCGCGTGGCACTCTGTGATTTGGGCTGGGTGCTGACATCACTCCCCTCTGCTGAGGCACCCTGTGTAAACACATCACAAGCCGTGACACAGGACAGAGCCCTGAGCAGGAACATTTTTAGCTTCTTCCCTTTAAAGTCCTTCTGGGGTTTCCAAATGCAGGCAATGTGCAGGTAGCTTGGAGGGTCTGGTGGTCACTCTCCCGCAAGCCTGCCACACGGTGTTCTGGGTAAGAGTGTGGACCCTGGTGTGGGATGCTCCTGTCTCGTTAGCAGATGGCTGTCTCTCTGTCATCAGGACATAGTTTCTGATCATCTCTCTCCAAGCTCTGTAAATTTGGTTTGGATTTTCAACAGTTTCCATTAAAATATTCTCGTTTCTTCATTGAAAATGTCCACGGCAGATTTTGAAACTTTTGTATGAACATGCAGCGTGTAGCTGTTACCTGACGAATGATGATTGCTTTTTGGGGTTCTTCATTTTCCCACTCGCTTAGCTAGAACACCCTAGGACCCAGTTAGGACCAGAACATGGGCCCGAAAGCTCTTGGGTTCCGGGGATGGGGTGGTTATGCACAAGGGCAAACAGATGAGAGAAAATGGGGCCAGGGGGCCAGGAACGGGGTGCACATGAATCCAGCCGTGGGGATTTCCCGAGAAATGCAGTCAGTGACTCAGCCACACGGGATGTGGACAAGCCTCATGAAAGCACCACCGTGGGGCCTTAGGTGGGGAGGGGCGCTCATCCTGGGGCTCACCCGATTCTCATTAGGCCAAGTCTAGCCCCGGGGTATGAACCTACCGCACGGCCCAGCCCTTCCACACCGCAGAGCAGCGACAGGATCCAAGACCGGGGTTCAGTGGCCCCTGCTTACCACTGGGGAGCTGGGGATTTGTCCTGGTCATGGCAGTCATTAAAAACATGTGTGCCTCAGCAACGGCCCCTCAGGCCAACCTAAGGCAGATCGCTGAGCTCTCGAGTGGGCACTGGAGGAGGCCATCGGCTAGCACACCAGTTGGGTCTGCTGAACCCACACAGCCAAGGATACTCTGACCTGGGAAAGAACCAGTGGTTTTAGCACTGGATTGGTCTTTAAAAATTGTTTATTCCAAATGTGACCTTAAAAATTCAAAGAGCTGTTTCTACTTCTGGTTAAGATGGATTAACAGGGACAAGGTTTATCCTCTCCTCAAAAGGACTGGTTATTTAAAACAATAGTTTTTAAACACTAGACATCAGGAAATGAAGGACAGTAGTCACTGCCTGTCCTTCCTAAGGGACAGGAAGCCAAGTGGTGAGCCCTGTGGATGCCTACGTCTCCTTAGGGAACATCTCACAGGGTCCTGGTGGCCTCTCTGTGTAGGGATTGAGCTGGAAGTTTGGGTAGGCTAGGCAGTGAGAGTTTGAAAGACTGAGTACTAGAGAGAACAGAGCAACACAGAAGGAAAACTCTAGAAATGGTTAACAGGTACCCCTGAGAATGTACCAAGTACTGACAAACTGTGCTTGGAAGGAGCCCCAGGGAGGGCTCCTCGCCACTAGCTAGGTTGGAAAAACTTGTGACTTGGAGGGATCGGGAAGAGTACACAAAAGAGACTTGTGAGCAGAGAGGTTATTTAGGAGCATACCAAGACTGTTCTGAGTCTGCCTAACAAATCACAAAAGCAAGACCCTGGACAAAGGAATTGTCTAAGTAACACTACTATTATAAAACAAGGATCCATGGTTTTGTTTTTACAGGCAAATAAAGTCAAATTTGATCTTCTAAATATAGAAACTCTGATGTGTGATATAAAATATATGCTAGTTAGGATTAAGTAAATTTGAAATTGTGTAAGGAGATTTACTAGACTTAAACACAGAAATATAAAAGAACTAAAATGAAACTCAGAGAAAAAAATAATAATATGAAAGATTACAGAGAAGATAGTGGTCTTTGGGACAATTTATGGGTGTCTATTGGTATGTAATCAAAGTCTCTGAAGAAGATTCTATTCTTTGAAAAGTAACTGAAAACTTTTCAGAACCATCAGGTACAAGAAATTCAGTGAACCTCAAGCACAGGAATCATGAAAACTGAACCAAGGCACCTATCATCAAATTGTTCAAGATCAATGATAAAGAAAAAAATATTTAAAAATCTTAAAAGAAACGAGGTAAAAACACATTATATACAGGAAAACAATGTTTAGAAGGCAAGAGACTTCTCCAAAATCACAATAGCAAGTACAATATAAGTGAGAGGTCAAAGGAACCACCAGTTGCATTACTGACAGGACAAAATGGCGCCCACCTTATTCTATACCCATCTGTTCTATACCATCGTAGACCCCATTTTTTGTAATTTTTTTCAAAAAGTAAGGAGAAAAAAAGATTTTGTTTAACATATATGAAAGAGAAAATATTATCATAAGACATGCAATATAGGAGATGTTACAGACAATCTTTTAACATTAGGAAAATGATACTGGATGGATACACTCAGTGAAAAGCATTGTAAATAGTAACTTCATGGGTATATAATTTTTATTTCTTTCTATTCAAAACTTAAAAAAATGCACTTTACTGAATATGATAGTAATACTTTGTGGGCATTATTACACATGTAAAAATAAAGTGTGTGACAAAGTTTATAAGGTTTTTACATCATAGATGAAGAGAATGGATATAATATTACTTAAAATTAGATAGCCATAAGGTAGAGAATTTCACTCAATCTTCAAGAAAACATTGAAATACAAAATGATCACCCCAAAACTCAAAGATAGGAGATAAAATGTAATAAGAAAATAGCATTTAATTAATTTAAAAGGTGGAGGAAAATAAATAACAAATGAGAAAAATAGAAAACAAAAGCAAGATGGTAAACTTAAACATAACCCTATCAATAACCACATCAAATGTAAATGGCCTACGTATCATAAGTGAATGATAGAAGTCAGATTTGATAGAAAGGAAAGCTCCACCCATATCCTGACTACAGCAAGTACAGTTTCATAATAAAGACAAAAGTGGATTAAAGGTCTGGAAACGGAGATGCTGGTGGTGCAGCAGAGATACAGCGAGAGCTTAGCATGTGCAAGGCCCCAGGTTCAATCCTCAGCACCAAGAAAAAAATTGAAACTGATATATCATGAAAATACTAAATAGAAGAAAGGCAGAAACCAGGCATGGTGGAATACACCTGTAATACCAGCTACTTGGAAGGCTGAGGGAGGAGGATCATAAGATAGAGGCCACCCTTGACAACTTAGTGAGTCCTTGTCTCAAAATCTCAAAATAAAATTTAAAAAAGAGACAGACATGTAGCTCAGTGGTAGCACACTTGTCTAGCATGTGCAAGGCCCTGGGTTCAACCCTCAGCATCGCAAACAAGAAAAGGGGAAAAAAGCAAGCAACCAAGCAAATAGGCTAGAGGGTCTATATGGGTATCAGACCAAAGAGGTTTCTGAGTGTCCCTTAAAATGTTGATTTCATAATGGTAAACTCTGATTAAGGACATGGTTGAAAGAATATAAAAACCAGCCATGGATTGGAGAAAATACTTGCAAATTATGTATCTGATAAAAAATTTGCATCCTGGATTTATTAAGAGCTTTAAATACTTGATAAGATGATAAAAATGAGATCTGGGTAGATATATTGATATAGATATAAATCAATATCAGTTTCCATCCATTTGGAAATTGTCATTATCCCAATAAATTCAAATAAAAAAGTAGATGTGATAAGTCCATAGAAGAGCTATAAAGATGATTTTATTAGTTATTATTACTCTAATTGTATGTATTTTGGGGACCATGGTGATAACATGATATGTGTATACAATATGTAGTGACCCAATCCCAATAGTTGGCATTTACATCTCCTTAGACATTTAATACAATTTTATTAACCCATAATAATTATACAAATTTATGAAGTGCAGTGTGACGTTTCAATACAGGTATGCAAAATGTGTGGACCTGGTCAGGTCCCTAACACGGACATCTCCACAACCAATGAGACTGATGGTCAGCACAAGCGCCAGGTTGGCACTCGGGAGAAGCAGCCCGCGTCTCTTACTCCAGTGGAGGCAGGCTGTCCCTCCAGCGTCAGTGATGACTGCTGTAGTTTCCAGAATCGGTTCTCTTGGATAACCGGGACAACAATGCCACTGTCCACTGAAGCTTTCATTGCTTTTGATTTTATCTGAGTTTGTGTTTTCTCTTTTAATGTGTTTTAATTTGCTTTTTGTTACTTTTCCATTTTAGGAAAAGTCATGGTGCCGGTTTATTCAGTGTTTGTCTTTTCTCCATCTGATCACAACTCCACTGAGATCGAGTTCCTGTCTAATGTGGTACCTCTGAGAGCGAGTCAGGTTTTCTGAACTTGATTCCATTACTACTTCCTTTACAAGTACTTCACCTGAGACCTGGAAGCAGGTGTTTGATAGATGCATTTCCTGTTTCTCGAGGATCTTTTTCTTTATTCCTTCGGGCATGGGAAATTGTGATGTCTGTGAAGATAACTCAAAAATTTGTGAAACTTGAAGCACTCCACAGTGTGTGCGCAGGCAAACAGTGGCCTTCACCTAACTCGCCTTTCCAGACGGAGTAATATGCCTCTGTCCTCAGCATACGATCTTTCCAACTTTCCTTGGAAGGGTCCCTGCACTGCAGTTTTCACAATGAAGGGTGTGTTTATCACGTGGTGGGGGTACCTGTGCCAGCAACGACGAGCAAAGCCAGGGCTGCACTGAGAGGTGAACTGGAAGTAGCTGTCTGAGCTGGTGCTTTTGCCTTTCCTGTGTCTTGGTACGCACCCATCCAGGAGCCTGAGGCCTGCGAGCACCAAAATCTCAGGTCTCGCAGCCACAACAAAGCACTGGCCAGACTCCACCTCAGGTGAAGTGACTCACTAGCTCAGAGAGTGCATGAGATCAAATCTGAGACAGAGCAATATTTCAAATGACTCTGAATTCCAGGGTTTCTTGGGAATTGTTTTTCCTGTATTTCAGCCTTCACAAAATATTTTTTTTCAACAAATCACAAGAGTGTAGTTGGTGATTTTCCATTTCTAGATGAATACCAAGTCTTTTGACTTGTTCCTTCATTATACCAGGCCATATGAAAATATGATCCTGAAGACCCTGTACCATTTTTACTATTTGTTCATCATTTCTGAGAGATTTCACAGCATCTTAGATCCTCATGCCAGCCAGCCATTAAGCACTTTTGAAATCTACTATGGTCTTAGCGTTTTGTCCCCTTCCTGGTAAGTACAGGAGGCTCTGTCCACTTCAAGACCTCCCCGTTTAGTTGGGAAAAGAACATAAACAGACCATGACAGTGGCATCTGAAGCATGCCATATCACAGGGAGGCACAGAGAAGGGAAAGACACGAGAGGAACGTCACACATTAGCTTTTACTCTTGTTTGGGCTCCAACCTTGAGGATTTGAATTCAACAGCTTCCTCTGTGGATCTTCAGATCCTGAACAGAGGCAAGGATATAACACGTGACATGTCAGTCCAGCCCGCATGGCCCAGCCCCGGGTGCTTCAGTCCCCGCCAGAAGCAGATCTGTCACTTACCTATTCCAGCTTAAGTTATCACAATGCCTGTTGGGACAGCCACAGGAAAACTGCTTAGATCTGACTGACTCGAAATAGAATTCAGTCACGGGAAAAGTGCCTGTTTTAGGTCAAAAGTTTCAGAAGAATTAAGAGTTGCTAGGTAACTACCAAGAGTGATTCATATTCTGCAAATGATAGAGCTGTAAAAATTAGAAGTTAGTTTGTTTAAAGTATCTCCTCATTTTCTCAGGTGGTGTTAAGTTGGGAACTTCTGATACTATAGCACACACTTAAATCAAAGCAAACAGATGGTTAGCTTCTGCAGCAGGGAGGTACTGATCCCCCAGGCCTGGCTGTGGACACAGCAGGATTTCAGATGTCCTGAAATCTGAGGCAGGTTTTCCCTTCATTTCCATTTTCTTATCTGTTATCAAGAAGAAGAAAGAAAAAATGGTATTAAATGAAAGTTCAGAGAGTTAATGAGTTGTGTGATTCAAAGAGGGCAAAGAGCAATACAGATTATAGGAACACCCATCAGTTTAAACTGATTTTCCCTTTTGTGGTCGGACGCTAGGCCTTGCAGGCAGAGACTGTCATCAGGGCATGCTGGTGATGATCAGGACTCTGCCCAGTGCTTGGTAAACGTTCAGTAAATACTTGGCAACGACTATAGAAATAACCAAATGAAGTTGCCATAATTTCACATTAACACCTTCTGGGAAGGCTTTCAAGGAGAAGTAAATTGAAACCCTGAACCTTCCGCCCTTGCTCTTCAGGACAAGCCCTGAAGGCACATGGCCTGCCTTCTCCTTATGATGGTATGCATTATTTTCAAAGGGCAGGAGTGTTTTAAATCGCCAGAGTCATACTGATCGAAACAAACATGCCTTTAAAATTCTGATGTAGCGTGGTCAGAAACCCTGGCCTTTGCGGAAGTCACTTCCATAGTTCCCGTGAGGGAGGGACCTAAGTTCCTCCTTGACTTCTCGCTTCTGTTCAGCAGCCTACCCAAGTCCTCAGAGCATCTCTCCGCACAAAGGAAAGGCAGCGCCTTCCAGCAGCCAGCCAGGGATCAGCCAGGATCACTCACACTGAGCCATTTGCATTTCTGCAGCTAAAATTCAACTCTTAGGAGCAGTGGGTAACCTCCCTTTTATGTATTTTTAACTCTCAATGGCTGGGGGCTTCTTTGTTAGCTTTGAATTGTCATTTATTACAACACCATGTTTTATACTTTTTTCTGTGGAAACAAAAAAGTTTTCTTAGGAAAATGTAATTACTATAAAAGGAAGTGACACTGTATGAAAGTCATTATGAAAATAATGGGCTGAATGTTAAGCTTCCTAAAGCAAAGGAGGAAATTTACATTCATTTCTAATTACGCTGTATCAGCAGATTAAAAAATACAAAGAGAGCATAAAATTAGCATAAGTCTACAAATGAATCAAAATTACTTTTCAGATACCTTTTCTTTACTAGATGGTCAAAATACTTCTCGTATGTAGGAAATGTCGTCTGCTCCACGTAGACTTCCTGATTGGCTGGCGACCCTCCACTGCTGGGTCTTTTCACATCTCTCCCAAATGTAGCTCTTCATTTTGCATTTTGTAGTCTCTCTCGATCTGTCTTTTTATAACCAGTTCCTTATCAGTCTAGGTCTATCCTTCCGACAGTCTTTGAAAAAGATGTACACACGGCTGTGTTAGATTAAAGTCTGCGGTGCCGCAGCTAATCAGCCCACTGCTCTGATAGCTAATAAGTGCAAAAGAATAATAAATATTTTTTTGATCAGAAACTATACCAATGGCCCATTAATAGAAGATGCAATAGAGATTAAATCTTCAATAACTTATTTATCTTTCCATCTCTGTGTAAGTTTGACTAATCTGGTGGATGTGTTAAGAATAAAATCTGTTTTGCTTGATTACCTTCTAGGCCTTATTAATATACTCTGTGGAATTAAAAAGAATATAGTGGAGTATAAATTAAAAATTGAGCTGCCTTCCTAACGCTGTGTGCGACTGTGAACAAGTCAACTCTGTTATTTTCAAGTGGGTTATGAAAAAATAACAAGACACTAGGGCTTTCCAAAGCTCAAGAGTAATAGCTCCTCCAGCAGTTTTATGAAAATATTATTATAAGAATAGAAAATTGACATGCATGTGAAGAAATGATGCCTTATTTCAGTCTTCTGCACAGTTGGTGATATTGTTTAATTAAAGCTAAGTTTAGTTATGATTTGATAACCGTCATGAAGATGAGCATCACGATCTTCATGCACCACAGACCATATGTCTGTAAAGTACCTTCACAGTTGTCACCTGAGAACCAAGAACAAAGGACTTTCATTTCTGTATCTTTCCATTTGGACTTGCTAAGGAGAAAGGTCAATAAACACAGCAACATACAGTTCTTTGAAACAAGTACCTTAGTGTTGTCAGTACATCAAATATTAAAGGACTTCTGCATCCAGAACTACAGCGGTCATTATGTTCTCAAATTAAGCCACAAAATGCCAGATATGTCATTTCAGTCGGGTGGTGTGGGAGGGAAGCATTAAAGACACAGGTAACATTATGCAACTACATTTTTATATCTAAGTTCTAGTCATGCAAGAAACAGCCACAAAACTTTCACTCCTAAGATCCTGTAAGAGCTTCCTGTCATTGTTTGTATTCTTCTGCATGGTTCTCAGATGCTTTTGAACGGATTCCCTTCAATGCACGTCTGATGATCACTCGCTGTGCCCCGCGTGCTGGTTCTGAGATCCTACCGTGTGCACACACATCTCACCCCACCTCGCCCCGCCATTTTTCCTGGACTCGTTTGAAGTTACATTAGCAGGGACAAAATTTGCTTCTTTTGGATTGTTTCTTCTCTTCAACGTTCTGGATGATAGACATATTTTTGAATGTGGATTTATCTCCTATAGATTAGCTAAAACAATTCATTAGCTAAAATATACAGATGTCAATAATCTATTCATAGACCGGCTAATTATATCAGTCCAAATAAAAATGAAAACTCCATATTTGGATTTGTCCATTGGCAAATAAATGTAAGAGGCTGGCCAAAATACAATTCAATTCCTTTGAGACTGATATTTAAGGAAAACAAAATAAAAAAAATGCTCAAGTTTTGCCAGTTCTTTTATATATTCTTCTCTGGGCACATACTAATAAAAAAATGTAAGCAACAGAGATGAATTTGTCCCCATCTCCATATTCTTCTTTCTAATTTGTCCCCATCTCCAAATTCTTCTTTCTCTTTGTCAATAAAGCAACCAAGTTACATTTTTATTTTTTTCAAAAAAAAATTTGCCACTCCTTCTCAAATTTTACAGAAAAGAAACCTTTTCACTAGCATTAAAAAGAAAATTCCAACTACAAAGAAGTCAAGCCTTGAGGGAAAACTAAAGGTCAAGAAATTAATTGAAAAACTCTCCCAACACCGATGGAATAGAGCAATGTCACACACACCCTCCTACTAAAATCACCAGCAAATCTTGGTTGAAAATGTTTAGCTTATTTAGGCACAAGACAGTGACCACGGCGCCAGGTGGGAAGGTGCAGGCCCCTTGCCAGGTGGGAAGGTACAGGCCCTGAAAGGCAGGGGCTGTGCCAAGGATGCGGCTCTGGTTCAGCCATCCAGGGCACCGGGCTCAGAGTCTAAGTGGAAAGTGGACCCCAGAAGTTTTGCTGAGCCCTTGGGAAGAGGAAGTAAAAATGTAACAGCTACTGAGGCAGTGCAGACCCAGGGGACCAAGACCCCAGAGGAAAGGGGGCTGCAGAGAAGCGAGGACACGGTTCCTGTCTGGAGAAGTAGGCCAAGCATCAAACTGCAGGCTCCAGACGTTGACAGCCTAGAGAACCGGCTAGAGGCCACGGAGAACTTGACCAGCATCTGAAACGTGGGCACGCCCTGGAGGTGGGCGCCTGTCCAGGGAGAGGGGCACAGAGGGGGTCTCGTGTTCTTCTCTTTTTCTCTCTAATATTTTCCATTTTAATTGCACAAATGTATGGGGTACAGTGTGCTAGTTCACTGTACATATACAATGTTCGATGCACAGATCAGGGTAGTTAGCATTCCTCTCTCCTGAACTTTGGAAAACCCTTTTTTTTAAATGGGTAGTAAATGCACATATATATGGGATGTGGTGTGGTATTTCAACACATGAATATGATACTCACTGGTCAAATCAAGGGAACAGTTTCATCTCTTAGCATTACTATCTGTTTGGAGTCTTTGAGCTTCTTTCTTTTAGTTATTCATAAAATAGGTAGCAGGTTTGTATACTCTAGTCACCCGACGGTGTTGTAGAATGCTAGACTCATTCCTCCTAGTTAACTGCACTTGGTAACTGCCTAGTGGGTCCACATTTTGAGGAATAAGTGCAAAGTAAAGATATGTAATGCCTCTATAATGTCTGATGCTAATCTCGTACTATCACTCTCTGATTAGACCAAGGGAATCTGCTCCTTTTCTATGGGTTAGAATAATTAAATCTTGTTTGAGGAAGACAACATCATACAGAACTTATCTTGGCATTTTTATATAGACAAGGTTCAGTGTTCAATAAAAATCTTGCCAGGTCTAAAGAGAAAAGTACCAAATGATCAAAAAATGAGAAGTTGGTATTAGAAACAGACCACAGATCTGGTTGTAGACTTAAAAAACAAAGACTTCAAAATAACTAATTAATACATTCAAAAAACAGACACTGTAATGAAGAATTTTAGAATAGTATGGGAAAATATAAAGCAAATAAATCTAAGTTCTTGAACTGAAGGATAAAATAATTGAAATTCAGTACTCAATGGGTAAAATCAGCAGTCAAGCAGACACAAGGAAACCAAAGTTTAGTGAACTGGAAGGCAGGTCTATAGAAAATAATCAGACCAAAATACAAAGACAATAAAGGATGAAAAAAAAAAAAAAAGAAAAGAAAAGAGATGCTAGAGATAAGGACTATGGATAGCAGCATAATGTTAGAAGAGAGAGGGAGGAGGGGAGGGGCGGGGCTGAGGCCAGAGGTGGAGACTCAGGCAGCCATGCCCCACAGCTGAAGGCAGACATCAAGACACAGCTTCTCAAAACACTGCCCCCCAAATCATAGATGAAGAAATCCTTTCACACTACTGAAACTGATGGAAAAATAAAAATGAGAGGAAATCTGAGATGCACCCAGAGAATTTTTTAAAAAGACAAATTATTTGACTTTCAGACTAGCAAATGAGAGTTTCAGACTAAAAAGTGCATTTTCTTGCATGCTTATAGTGGTCTAGTTCTCTAATTGAACTCAATTATTCAACTATCCCACCATCCCTTATCTTAGGAACTTGTAAAAAATTCCCCCCCACAAAAAAAGAGAGAAACACACAAAAAAATCTGGATTTGGACAATTTGAATGACAGAGGATCCTGTTTCTTTTAAAAGCAGCTAATTTGTTCTCCGCCTTTCCAGGATGCACTTTTCCCCACTGGTTATTTTACCCCAGGGGCCAGGGGTGATGCCTTCTGCTTGGCTCACGGGGAGTTTTAACCACCAGCCGGGCTCTCCTCAGCTCTCCAGACTCTCCTGCAAATCCCTCTCCACCGACTGGGCCAGCGCACAGACCTGCACATTCTCCCATTTACACTGACTATGAAACTTGCATCGTGGTTCCATTATAAGATGCTTATAATGAGGGCTGGGGCTGGGGCTCAGTGGTCGAGCGCTTGCCTAGCATGCGTGAGGCACTGGGTTCGATCCTCAGCACCATATACAAATAATAAATGAATAAGAGTTTTGTAATGTCTTAAAATAATGGGTCTTAGTACTTTCTGAAAATAACTTTTATTTTAACAAAATAAATTATTATTACAGTAAAAAAATAAATGAATAAAATAAAGATCCATCAACAACTAAAAAATATTTTTAAAAAAAGCTTATAATGACTCGGAATAATTATTTTACATTTGAGAAGATCAAGGTATATATATATATATTTGTGTGTGTGTGTGTGTGGGGGTGGGTGTGTGGATGATATTATTCTTAAATATGTAGTGGCCTCTCATCCTGGTCTCTTTTCGAATCAAATTTAAAAGAGAGTAACAGGATAATTTCCATTGTCTTTGGGTTTATATTTTGTGTATTTTTGACTGGGAGATGCATTCATCTAAATGAGGAGGGCAAGACAAGCCTGATGGTCACCCCGGGGAGCAGACTGGTGGCAGACTCATGACGTGGCAGTGCAGGAAGTGATTTAGTAAACCACAGTTAAGAGGCTGGAGAAGTTGAGAAGAGTTAGTAATACCAATAGGAAAGCACTCTGGAGCAGAGGGAAGAAGTTGGATTTATACATGCAGATTCCATAAGCAGATGTCTGAGTCTCTGATATGGGTCAGCCTTTGTTCAGAAATGGGAAATGTGTTCTTTCAAGGAGTGTGTGTGTGTGTGTGTGTGTGTGTGTATTCTAGTTGTGGTACATCACAACTAGAGGTTGGCTGCTTTTAAAAAAATTTTTTTTTGGTACTGGGGATTGAACTCAGGGGCACTCGACCACTGAGCCACATCCCCAGCCCTATTTTGTGTTTTATGTAGAGACAGGGTCTCACTGAGTTGCTTAGTGCCTCACCGTGGCCAAGGCTGGCCTTAAACTCACGGTTCTCCTGTCTCAACCTCCCAAAGCGCTGGAATTACAGGCGTGTGCCATCACACCTGGCTTCATTTTTTTAAAAAAAAGGATAGGAAATGCTTTTATCTAGCATCAAAACACCACCACCAACAACAGAACCCGCTGGTATGGTAACTCTGTCCTTGCGACGCTCGTCTCCCATTCTTGTTTTCTCCACCCACATGTGGCACCAATGACTTCCATCTTCAAGGGAGCTAACAGCTAATGTGGCTCCAGCCTTTGTGTCCATTACCAGGTGGCCAGAAGAGGGAAGGAGGAAAAGGCAGAAAGAGCCTGTTATCCTTTAAGGAAGCCTAATAGTACTTTCCTAAGTTTTCCACTTATAATTCTTAAATAAAATTCACAGCAGACCAGGGGTTTGCTCTGAGCTTTTACACTAGTTCCAACAGAGCAAAGCAAACTGGAGTTGCTCGTGCTGACGTTCCCCATTGCCCAGCTGGAGCTGAGTTCTTCATCTGACTTGAGGAATCAGGAGAGGGCAGGAGAGAGAGGAAGCCCAACCCTGAACCAAGCCAGCAGAGCAAGGAAGTCTCCTCCGCTTCAACTTGTACCAGGAGAGCAACCTTGCAACCAGCCATGTGCTCTGCCTTCTTCGTTCCCAGCTCCTCTGCCTAGCAGGCCAAGTTCTTTTGCTCATCTCATT
Organism: Xerus rutilus; assembly: GCA_028644305.1. Classification (NCBI taxonomy): domain Eukaryota; kingdom Metazoa; phylum Chordata; class Mammalia; order Rodentia; family Sciuridae; genus Xerus; species Xerus rutilus. Next base: position 1,834,580 of record CM053409.1, on the reverse strand, counting down.
GCAACAATAATTCCACTTTATAATATGAAGTGTGGTTTGATTTTAGGAAGGCAATTAAAATCTTCAGATTTGTTGTAATTTTGTCTTTTGACAACTCATTGGTCAGGAATCATTCATATGAAAACCTGTAGCTTCAAGGAAGGTTGAGAAACAAGTAGCTTTGTCAGGATATTGCTATTCCAAATATTGTATTGTTCCTAAAGCAGAGGGACAATGATACTGTGTAGGGGACCAATTGCCCTATCATGGACAGAAACACGTGAACATAGTTATTTACATAAAATATTACTGAATATCATAGTGTAATTATAGTAAGCCCAGCGTAGATTTTGGCTATTATTTTGTGTTATTTGCTTCTTATTTTCTTCAGGCCATGGATATATTGATAATGATGGGGAAAAAATATTCTGGTGGGCTGAGGGTCTGGGGTCTGATTGTCCTTTGCTGGCCCTATCTGTGACTGTTCATCTAAATCGACTTCTCTTCTTGCTCTCTTTCCCGAGAGCACATTTTTACTGGGACTGGAAAAAAGATTTAAGCTGCAGAATAATCTTACAAGATTATTTACCAGTAAAAACAATGTTTGAGTTCCTGATAGTCTTAGATCCAGAGCGTTTGCAGGACACCCCATCAGTCCAACCCATTTCCAGTTACTTATGTCAGGAACACATCTAACTACGTTCCAAAGGCATCTTCAAGGTCCATGCCAGTATCACTCCTTCCTGTAGTTAGTTACTAGGAGCAGCAGAACCACGCTCTCTTTTATGAACTAGTTTTGTGAAAGCTGAAGCGAGTTAGAAAGTTAATAGGGCATATTGATCGCTCCCAGTCTTCTTCCCTCCCCCACACTGTTTGAAATGAAATTAATAGTTAACTCCTCTGGATAAATAATTCAGGTTCCTGGTGCAGGGGCTTGGCCCTTCCCAACGCACTTTCCTGTGCACCCAACTTTATACTCTCAATCATACTCCTGAGTAGACGATCTGCCAGTACTATCCCTGCCCTGCAGGTAAGGGAGGCTTCCAGGGGTAGAGTGCATTACACATTGCACCACGGCCGATTGAGAGAGTTTCACTGATTATTGCCCCCCTTACCTTCCCATAGGAGATGAAATTTTTCAGCTAAAATTATTTCCCTGTCCTTCTTTTTGCAATAGAAGGGCTGAGAAAATTCCTGTCCTTTGCTCCCGCCCTGCACCCTGTTGTTTGTAATCATACCTCACCCCCCCTTCCCTCTCCAGAGCAATTTGAGTTGTCGCTATCCCTTAATTAATGCCCATTCTTCACCCATTTGTAGGGAGAGCAGGAAGGAAATATTAAAACTCACTTTGCAATTACAGATTCACTGCTGCTGTGAGGCTCAAGGACAGGAATAAAATTTCAATTAAGCAATTACCACCTGCCTCTGCAGGCCTGGAGCACGGCTCTCCCTCTCCATGACGTCTGCAGCCCCTCTGCCATATGCTGCGTCTGCATTTCCCATGGTGCCCTCTCAGGTGGAAATCTCCACATGTTGACATGTGTGTCATGGAGGAGCACCATATGGGGTCCGGCTTTGTGCTTATCCAAGCCCACTCACTTCAACCTCTGTGACAAGAGTAAAATGTGGACCAGCAAGAGGCCCCACAGTTTCAATGCCTTGTCAAAGGCTGGCTGTCCCCAACCTGTGATAATATGGAAATGGCTCTCTTCTTACTGTGCAAATCCCGCTCATATGTGGATTAGCTCTTTGAACATCAAGTCTGTGCCTTTGCTCTTATTGTTAAGAGCATTTGTAAGCCAGACCCTGCCTAGAGACAGACCCCTGGTCTCCAGCTGAGAAGACCTACTTAGGAGAGCCTAAGAGAGGAAGAGCATCAAAGCCAGCCCGTGGAAGTCAGGTCGCCTTCCAGGTGCCAATCAAGCCAACTCCATCATGCTTTCCTGCCTTAACGAACCGGCTTCGGTTTCCAGCAAGTTGCTGAGCACAAATTATCATTATTTGGACACCCAAGGCTCTTGGAATCCACCACCCATGGCTGTCCACTGAAGTTAATGCAGAGTAGCAATACATTCTATGGATACTTCTAATTTTGAAGTGATTTTCAATATGATTACAAAGTATACATGTTAAAACTATGCTTTCAGGGATAATTTCTATAGTGTGTGGATATAATACTATAATACTAATGTAATATGATATTATTAATAAATATTATGCTACATTGGCATTGTGACTTAAACCTGCTTTACATGTTATAACCATGACTTTAAGTCGCAAGTGCCAATTTCCTATGTTACTAATGACATTTGAGTAAGGATACCAAAAATTTTGTCTAGAGGGTTTCATATTTTCATGAGTTCTTTTTCCTTCTGTGTTACTGACTTTGATGTTTAAGAAACGAAATGTGAAAGAAGCACTGCTCTTTTGTGTTATTCTTTTATAAAAAGGGACCTAGGGTTCTGAAGCAGGAGTGCTCAGGAGGAGTGTATTCAATATTAATACCACTGGAAATGTATTGCAGAGGTTAGGAAAGTTACAAAGAGGATTGTAGAAAGTCCTTCAATTTAAAGAAACATGAAAGACTTAAAAAATACATTATTAATTAAATCTTCCCCCATCCCATCCTCTGATACGCCCAGGCCTGAGAAAATAAACACAGGCCACGTTCTTCTCAGCAAACAGGGAATTTGATGGCTTCCTGAAGGACCAAGCCCACACTTTTCTGGGTTTTCTTCTAAACCCTGATAGTCTGACCAAGGCCTTACTTAACCTCTCTGATCCCACTTTCTCAACCAAAGTTTCAGTCAAAACATTTTACTGTAATTTTCTGAATAGTTTGAAGCATCTGCATCATTTTTCGTGAATTCTGTCAGCCTACAGTGATTACTCATGGTTATGGGTTGAATTGTGTTCCTCAAAATAGATGTGTTGGAGTCATAACTCACAGCACCCGAGGATGTGACCTTGTTTGAGAATGTGGAATGGCAGAGAGGAATTAGTGAAGATGGAGTCATACTGCCGTGGAGTGGGCCTTCAAGCTAGTTTGACTGCTGTGGTTGTAAGAGAAGGTCACATGGAGACCCATGCCCAGGGAGCGCACCACAGGGAGGCAGAGACGGGAGTGTCACATCCGTGAGAGTTGTCAACCGTCATCGAAAGCTAGGAGAGAGGCCTGAACAGACGCTCCCTCGCAGGCCTCAGAAGAAACCAAGCCGATTCAACCTGAATGCTGGACTTCTGGCCTTCATAAATGTGAGAGAATAAGTGTCTGCTGTTTGAACCCACCCCCATGTGGCGCGTGGTCATGGTGGCCCTAGGAGGTGAAGGCACCCTCCCCGCCAGCCCTTGCCACTCACTCATCTCTGGAGCAGTTTGCAGCATCCACCATGTCCGCTGAGCCCCCTGAAGGAACTGTGTATCCCACACCCGTGGGCCAACCTCGCATCCTGTCAGCTTCCACTGCAGCCATGGCCATGGTAACCAGCTGCCCACAGATGGGCCTGACCGCGGCTCAGCTCCACCAGGTGCGCGTCTATGGGATTCCCCTCCCGCCTTCTCTGCCTCCTGCAGGTGGGCTTCTCTCCACTGTTCCGCCCACTTATTGAACCAGGAGGTGCAGAAAACCAAACTCACAAGAGTCACCATCCAAGGAAATGCCAGTGGGGGGGGTAGTGGACTCACACTTCTCTGTGAGTAGCCTAGGTGGACAAGTCTGAGGGACATTCTTCACAACAGGGGGAAGACCCAGCAGGGCAGAAGCCTCACGTCCCACAGGAACCAGGTGCCACTGGAGGCTTAGATTGCCTTCCCGCCTTCCTTGTTTTATTTTGCCTACTCCCTGGGACCACTGCCTGAAATAACCCCACTCATGGAACTTTTAGTCTCCAGTGGTGCTTTGAGGGTGGGAGTGGAGCTTCCTCTCCCTGCGCAACTCTTCACCTGGAAAACCCCACCTTTAAAAATTATTAGAATGTGCATCTTTATTTTCTGAAAACTGAAGACCTTACGAAGCCCTGGTGATACTGTGGTGCCTTCACGATGGCGGTGTTGATGGCCTGGCTCCACCTGAGTAGGGCCCAGGCAAGCAAACACCCCCAGAAACCACAACCACCAGGAACGGATCCTTATTCTATGTGTTTAAATACGTACACAGAATAATTTAACCTAATAACATGTCAAAGAAAATCCTTACTCTCCTTCCATTTAGACAAATACGTCTTTATAATTTGGAAGGTCAGATTCAGATTATCTGGATCCAATTTTCTGAGTAATTTTAATAACTCTCTGGTTTCCTTCACTTAGGAAAGTTTACTTATTGTTTATTATTTATCGTTCTATTTAAACCAACATTTTGTTTGCCTTTCTCTATTTCTTTATTATCTTTAATGTGGCCTACTACTAACTGGAGAGAGCACAACATGGTGGCACTGTTAAGCAACCCATGCGCTTGGCCCTTTGGTAAGCGATGTGTAAAAAGCAAAGTTGACAATAGTCTTTTGTTTTGAGCTCAAAGGATACATATTACAAAGCTATATAAACCTAAAATTTCATTATTATTTACTTCTGAAAAGGCTTTCCTCTATCAGTTATTTGATTTATTTTTTTTCAACATCTCCAAGCATATCCTTCATAAGTCACCATAAAATAGTGTTTATTAAATGTCTCCTTAGAGAGCGAATCATCGGAAAATTCTCCTGCGCATGACACTTTGCTGGCTTTCTGTTTGAGCCTGTGACTGTGAGTAGAAGCACCAAGGTGTCTCCAGGTACATTTAGTTCCACTGACCTCTGTCCTCCTCACCCCTACCTCGATGTCGTGATGAATAGTTTCTAAAAATATTGGAAATGTGAGTAAAATCATAATGTCTGCTATTTTTATAAAACATGGAGTTGACCTGCCACGCTGTCAAAGACGAAGTTTTCCATTCTAGCCAGGATGACCCTCAGGCCTCTCCCATATAGAGATTCCTGAATTATCTGGACTCAAGTTTAAACAAACTTTTTATTCAGATAAAATGTCAAACTCAGAAAATATAAGGGTTTTTCCAACACATGGTGCTAGAAATGCTGACAAACAGCGACCAAAATATTTTTAAACATGTAGTTGAAAATACAAGGAAGAAAGTGAGATCTCTGAACCAGTGGTTTGAGTCCATATGTGAGGTCAGAGCCTGATCAGGGCTCTCTGATATCCAGCTCATTTTGAGGTGAAATGACAATCACCTCATTTTTCAATCTGTAATTGATACAGCAACGGCCTGGCTAGAAGAGCATTTCATGAGTTAAGCTGTTATTGTCATTTCTCTTTCCAACCTAATTCATTGCAAAAGATCAAGATCCAGTGGGAAAATACACAGAGGCAGCGAGGAAGCTTCTCCAGAATGCCACAGTCATTTACAGCACAACCACACATGCAGTCATTAGAAAGCAAAGCTGAAATATGTTACTCCTGGCAAATTTGCTGAGAATATGTCAAACACTCCATGAGTCTAGGACTTACAGTGTGAGTTCTTAAATAATTTATGTTTTCTTCGAGGAAAGACTAGCTAAAAGCTGTTTAAGGAACTAAGCATTGGGATAGCAATGCTCAACAGGGCCAGTGATTCTGCACTTGGACGCTGTAGCTCCTCTAAGAACAGAAGCAGCAACATTGGTCCATAGTCTTCCTCGTGTGAAATCTCGATGAAGAAGATTCTATGGACAGAAAATCTCATAGCTTCTTTATTTTTTTTTTGATAAAAGTGAGAAAGTTATGCACATGAGTAACCTAGGAAGTTAAAGTCATCAGTGACTACGTAGCATTTAGCTTTTTTTCTATATATACACTGATTGTTACTGTTATACAAACATGCTTTTCTGAAATTGGAGATTTTCTTCAGTTAGCAAACATATCTTGACCATTTTTTAATTCTACTACATTTAGCTTTATCTCTATATTTAATTGCTACTCCACTAATGGGCCTATTATTATTTTTTCCTGCACAAGGGACATTTGATTTCTTAGCTACCAAGATGAAGCAGTCAGCGGCCTTGTGTGTGTGTGTGTTGCTGTACTTGGAGCTTTCATTTCTGGAGGATATGTTTCTAGAAATGAGCTATATGAAAACACAAGACCATTTCTGACTTAATGAATACTTGCAAACTATTCTTGAGTTAACATGGCACTGAATATAACCAAAGTGGTAGAAACTCCCTCCCCTGCTTCTGAGGAATTTCAATTTTGTGTTAATGGTAAATTCACATGGGGATAAACAATGTTAAGCCTCCCATTCGGAGGCATGCCGTCCCCTTCCTTCATGCAGGTTGTCTCTCCTGGCTTTTGGCGAGTTTTCTCTTCAGAACCCTTGCACTGACGTGCACTGGGTGTGCACAGTGTGGCTCACAGGCTCAGGACGGTGGCCTGGCCTGGAGCACTTGCCTGGCATGCGGGAGGCCTGGCCTGGGTCTCAGCACCGTCAAAAAACACAAAACCACCAAAAAACACAGGCTCACGTCATTAGCTGCTGGATGGTCACTTTTCAGTTATATTTTGGTTTTAAACTTTCCTTACATGATCTTTTGCTTATTAGATGTGCTCTTTTCAAGTCCTGATGTGTTCATGTTAATGTCAGTTCCCTGGGGACAACAGTGAAGTCTGGTGGTTGCCCTGCATTATCAGCACAAAACGCTGCGCTTGGCCCACACCAAGGCCGCAGTCAATGCTTGTCGAATAAATCAACAGAAAGCATTGATTCCCATGAATGAATAAAGAAACCCAAGGAGACATTCCATTTCCTAAACATGAAGTGAAGTCCAAGTTTTCACTGGGCACCCATTTCTTCTTCCCACCCCACCGCCCTTATTTATGTGAACCATCTCGATTCTCAAGAAGGCTTTGGTTTTTGGTGGTGTGCACAGGCGGCTCCCCACCCAAGGGCTTTCTGCTGGGTGGTGCGTTTCTCTTTGCCCTCCAGTTCTCTTGCCTGTGTGAACAGGCACGAAATAAGCTGTGTGTACGAACTGTGCAAAGATATGCTTCCAAAGCAGAATATTTCCATGGGAGAGCCTGCTGAAAAAGAAACCAAGTGCAGTGTTCATGGAGAGCCACCAAGAGCAGAGGATTATTCATGCTGCAATTTGAAAGAGAAGTAGGAGGAAAATCAGCAACTCTGCCGCTGCTCAGCTCACCCCCGGGAGAGAGAGAGGCACTCTGAGAACAACAGGAAATGGGGAATTCGTGACTCTTCCCAGCTAATGGTTCAGTTTAGAGCGAACTGCCGTCATGATTTTCCAGTAACAGCCTGTCACGAAACCAAGGTAAACTTCAGTTCCAAAACAATGCTTTCATTGTATCCAGAACCGTTTGTTTTGCTTAAGATGTGGCTCACCAAGCTGATGAAATCTGTCACGGAAAATAGCAATTGATGCAAATAGTTAAGACTTGGTTCAGCAGATTCTGCTATGGAGAGCTGACCTGGAGCTGTCATGTAGAGCCCATAGTGGGTTCTATCTGGAGGGAGAAAGCATCTGCTGAGGATCTCCAGCAAGAACACACTAAATTCTAACCAAAAAAGCTAATGCTCAGCCTCTGATTTCTTACTGCTGTATGCAATTGAGTATAGAAGAGGTTAGGAGTAACCTAAGGATTGACCAACTGAGACACAATCCACGATATTCAAGGAGCTCCCCAGTGTGGCGATAGCAACATCATAAACCCAGAAGCCTTCATGTTCTACAGCAGTGGATTCAAGTGGGTGCGGTTCCTCCCCCAGCTCCTCTCCTCCTTCCCCTCCCCAGGATATTTGGCAACATGTAGAGAAAGTTCCGGTTGATACAGTAGGTGGTAGTGGAGGGAGCAGTACTTCTGGCCTCCAGTGGGCTGCTAAGCATCCTAAATCACAAGACAGTTCCAGAGCATGTTACTATCCAGCCCCAATGCTAACAGTGCTGCTATTACAAAATCCTGTGCTACATCAATGAAATTTCTTTGGAATGTCAGTTATGACTTAGGGTAAGATGACTAAGGGCAAGATAAAAATATCTTGAAGTAAGTATTGAATTATACTTAAAAGTTATGCCTTTAAATTACCATATAGTGCATGGTAGATGAATGCTGATCCGTGTGGTTAAATGATCAAATATATTTTATGAATATAGAATAAAAAAACCAACATTATTAAATTTCAGAGTTTTGAGCAGAATCTGACATCTGAGTGTCAGGCAAATGAATGTGCCTCTTCATTCAGACCCCAGGGCCAAAGTGCTGTCTGACCCCTATTGGCATGTTTCCACTATGCGGATTTTGCTTTCTAGAATAGACACACTTTCCTTTGAAAAGTTCGTGTATTAAACAGACTGAGTCCTGGAGCCTTCGCTTCCAGAAGCTCTCTGGAGGATGTGGCCACAGTCGTTCTTCATTGCATGACATGTTACGGCTTTAGCTTTGAGCATGGTAAGTGAAGACACCTGTCACTGCTGGCCACGGCTTTCTGGGTTGACCACGCAGATGTCGTCCACAGTCAATCGACCGTTGACTGATAGACCCGAAGTGGTAGCTTTGTTTTTGTCTTGGTGAAAAGTTTGTGATTTTCATCTTATTTCAGAATACTTGGAATTGGGATTAGATTTCATCCTTTAATGAGATGATCTCTTATGCTTTCTGGACAGACTATTTTGCTTCTTGCTTTTGACTGTTTCCTTCTCTTTTCCATAATCTTACTCTCATGCTTCTGTGTGGGTGAGCAAGGGAGAGGGACAACAGCTCCTTGTGAGGATGGCCTGGAACTTTGCCACACCGAGGCCCTTGTGGGTACAGACCACTCAGCCCACAAATCTGAAAAGGAAAGGCATATTTCTTAGTCTTAGGGGATTGCCTTTGGCTGTTTCTAAAGTCATTTCTGAATCCTAGGGACTCTGAAGCCCTGGTCAATCTGCAGCTGATCAAATTTCCACGCTGCCTCTAGCTTCTGCCAGTTCGTTCAGTGGCACCCAGTCCTTGAGGGGTGATGCTCCTCTGGCAGCCCAGGCAGAGCTTCTCCCCATCAGCTGGGTCTGAGGACTGGAATCTGAGAAGCAAAAGCCTTTCCCCGTGTCTAGTATTCCTCAAGATGGGACATATTTTCTGTACCCACTTTAAAATTCTGTGATGGAGCATACTTCCCTTGTTCCATTTGAAGCTATCCTGAGGACAAGCAAAGATGACTTAGTTATTTCCTGCAGGAGAACTTTACTCCCGATAAGTAGTAGTAGTTAGTTAAAACAGTTTGTAAACCAAGAGTCATCGCTTACTCATCAAGATTTCCTTGCAGGATCTTTCTCAGCCTCATGTGGTATACTCGTGGGCCCAATGACTCAAAGCTACTACAGCACAGACTCTGCTCAAGAGCAGCTACTTTCTTTTTTTCCTCAACACTTTTTAAAGTGGTGTATCAATAATAGCTACTCTCTTACCTTTAAACATGCAAATGAAAACAATCCACCTAAGGCCCTAAAATCCTACATCCCCATCCCCCTCCCATGCTGCCTTCTGAGACACTCCCGAGACTCCCTGGAGCCTTTGTCCTATGCTGCAGCAGATATAATAAACAGCTCTGCTGCCACCAAGGGTTTTCTGATGACCTCTTAGAAAGTGAGTGATAGTGAAAATACCACAGGAAGGGTCAAGAAGGTCAAGGACCCAAAATGATAAAGAGATCTCCTGAGTGGGTTATCCTAAAAGTGATGAACATTAACAGTGACCTTTAGGGAGAAAGAAGAACTCCCAGAAATAAGAAAAGTTTCTAAATATTTTCTGGAAAATGGTATTTTGTGGACATAAAAGTCTCATAAATATACCTAATTATTCATTAAATAAGAGAAACTCTTAGGATGTAATTATTATTATTGTTACTTTAACTTTTTGCTGTGTTGGGATCAAAACCAGAGTCCTATACATGTTAGGCAAGTGCTCTACCACTGAACGCTACCCACAGCCCCTTGGGATGTAATTATAGAAGCAAAATTTATAGAAAACATTTTTGTACTATTTACTTCAAAAAGCCAAAAGAAAAGCTATGAATGTTCTCATTATGAAGAAACAATAAATGTCTGTCGAAATGTTTTAACCTGAAACGTCACATGACACCTCATTACTACGTACATTTTATGTCTCTATGCATCAGTTGAAAAATAAATAAAATGAGGTGAAAAAACCAAATTCCCCTTCTTTAAGAAGGACAAGCAGCCGGGCGCGGTGGCTCAAGCCTGTAATCCCAGCACTTAGGGAGGCTGAGACAGGAGAATCGCGAGTTCAAAGCCAGCCTCAGCAATGGCGAGGCGCTAAGCAACTCAGTGAGACCCTGTCTCTACATAAAACACAAAATAGGGCTGGGGAGGTGGCTCAGTGGTCGAGTACCCCTGAGTTCAATCCTCAGTACCAAAAAAAAAAAAAAAAGAAGGACAAGCACCATTCTTTTTGGACCATTGCATGAAGAAGTAGATTTGTAAGCCATCTAGTCCTTTATAATGATAAAAGCTTAGATAATGTAAGCTGAATTCTCTCCTTTCCCTTCAAGCTGGAATTTCCTTTGGGTTGACTGTTATATAAGACGGCAGTCTTAATTCTCTTTGTCTCCTTCTCATTCCCTTCTTGTTCAGCTTGCTCTCTCTTAATTTGGAATGAACTGGCAGGTGGGTTAAGGGAGGGAGGAGTTAAGGGTGCTGGAAGAAGTAAGGCCGACAGGCGCACTCATACTGGACAGGTATCCTTACAACTTCTGGGCATCACAGGGATTTAGGGCCCACTGTTCACTTGGGGGCACTGTTGTGAAGATTCTCCCTGGAGTGCAGTTCTTTAAGCCTCCTAGGCCTGGCAGGTCACGAGAACAGCCCTCGTGTTGGGGTGGAATGTACACCCCTCATAATTTTCCATGATTAAACCCCAAGTGACCCGCTTCAGAGAGAAAGGAAGCAAACTCCCAGTTGGTCCCAGCCTTCCATTCTGGTGCCAAAGATCCCTGGAGGACTGAGGTATGAGCCTCAGGCCTGGGGACACAAGGGAAACTTTCTAAGGATGCCCTCCAGAACGTTGCTTTGTTTGAAGTAGACACTAGTTTTCCCCTGTGGGGTTGGGTACCTAGAGCCCTGCGTGATGCTCATTCACAAAACCTTCTCTTTCATGTCAACTTTCAAGCATTTAACATTTTAAGGAAAGTGTAGGGTTTTAGCAGTTGCACAGCCAGTTTAGGATTATTTTCTTTGTAAATTCTATATGAGATATAAAGTCTACTTTGAAATGGAGGAATGTCCAGCACATTATATTTTATCTGGATGTTTGGCCCAAATCTGCCATTTTAACCCTCTGTTAGGTAGATAATGAAAAAAATTTCCAAGTAATTACAGATAAGAGATACCTAATTATAGGTATAGACACAACAAGGCAAACCTTAGGTAGAAGGCAGCAGCATATTTACAGTCACACAGCACAGCCAATATTATTTGACTGCAGGGATGCAAGGATGGTTCCTGTTTGAAAACCTATTAACTTTCTATTAATGAATGTAAACATCTATTAATATTCTATTAACCTATTGATTTTCTTAAGTATATTCCATCAAAAATTGCACCTTAAAGGGAAGTTGATAGAATTCAATTTTCTTCATGGAATTAGCCAAGACAAAGATTTTCTTCGTATGGGAAAAAGGTGTTTCTAATAAATATGGCCTCATGTGCTTAACTGTAAAATATGAGAAGCATCCCACGGATATTACCAATAGATCGATTTCTCTGATAGAATGTTAGATTCCATTTAAAAGAGAAGACTAGTATGAAAATGGAAAGTGTGAAGATATGATTAAATTTGATGGTAGGAAATTTGATGATATATTTGGGAAACTTAAGAGAAATACCATAAAGAATAGAAACAATGGCTTTTGTTATGTTTGTAGAATGGAAATTTAGAAGGACCATTGTATAATAGTGTGGATTTCCTTTTGGTTTCTGCATAAGCTTTATTATGTTTGTAGAACATAATAGGAAAATTTAGTAAGATAGTTGCTTTCAAAATTAATTTTTAGATGGCAATAGTTCCTATATACATATGGACAGAATATAACATATAATAGAAGAATATCCTGCATATAATAATACAATATTAAATGCTTTTAAAAGGAAAGTTAACAAACTATATGAAGAAAATGCTAAAAATTCTACTAGAAGATTAATTATAAATCTAGAATAAATGATAAATGAGGTTCTTCCTGGATAAGACATCTGAATATTTTAAAGATCCTAAGATGTCCCTAAATTATAATATTTAGTAATGGCATTCCATTAAAAACACAATCAGAGCTTTAAAACACTTTGGCAACCTGATCCCAAAGCTTATAAAGAAATATAGATTAGAATGCTTAAGGAAATTAGTGAGAAAAGAGTCATGAGGAGGGAATTATCCTCCTTACATATTAAATTCCATATGATCATGGAGGTTATAGTGGCTGATTTTTCTCGCTGTCTTCCATCTGTGGATGCTTAATTTAAGCAGATGGTAGTGTCTCCACTGTATTCGCCTGGGCTTGCTTGGGGGAAAGAGAAAGCTGGCAGCCGAGCAATGCACAGAACTCACCTGTGCTGCTGCTGTTCAGTAAGGAGGCCAGTCTCATCCTGTCTCAGGGTGCCAGCTGTGTCCCTTTGCTTGTGAAAACTGCTACACCCCACCTTCCTTCCCACCTGGGGATGAAGTCAACTGTGGATACGTTGAAACAGAGAAATGGCAAGAACTGGGTTGCTGATGTTATCATTGAGTGAAATTCTGCAGAAAACAGTCAGTGCCCAAGGAACTCTAGAAGGGCCACTGTATTAACAGTATGGATTTCCTTCTGGTTTCTGCATATGCCAGCTTGATGATGGCCTTTGTCATGTTTGTAGCCAGAGTAAATTCCTTGAATGCATCTACCATTAAAATAACATAAAAACAGTACGTGAAGAGGCAGAAACACAGAATAACAAATACAGAAATGGTCCCAAATATATGAAAAATTCCATTTCAGAGAAGTAGGGAAAATAAAATTATTCTCTTAATGATATTGGGACAACCTGCTTAGATTTTCAGAATCATATAATATTTTATCTCTTTGTTCGAATCAAAATAAACTCTAGATATGTCAAATATTTACAAATGAAAATAAAATCAAACTATCAAAGAACTAGTAAAATTCTCAAGCACTGCTTGTGAAAATGTAAAATAGTACAATGTGTTTGGAGAAATTTTAGCAGCCTATTAAAAATTAACTTATAATTGTCAATACATTTCCCATGCAGATGTTGAGAGAAAATGAAAACATACATCTGCACCAACCTGCAGATGAAAACATACATCTGCACCAAACGGTTTTACTCAAAATAGCTCAGAAGTGGTCGCAAATCCAAGTATCAACCAGGTCAATGGAGGGATAAATTCATCCACACAACTGGATGCTTCTCAGCAATAAAAAGGAATAAATTACGGATCCCTGCAACAATGGAGATGAACTTTAAAGTCACGTTGCTGGTGGAAAGCAGTCAGACCCAAAAGAAGACACACCGATTCAATTTATATAAAATTCTAGCAAATGTAAACTACACTTGGCCACAGAAAGCAGACCAGCAGCTGCCTGGGATGGAGACATGGGAAGGAGTGAATTACAGAGGCACAAGCGATCTTCAGGGGTCACGCAGCCTTCCACATCTTGGTGTGGCCATGAAGCCATTGGTGTGCAAAGATCAAGACTCAAAAAATCCTCACAATTAAAACAGATGCAACAGGACTGGGGATGTGGCTCCGTGGTCGAGTGCCCCAGAGTTCAATCCCCAGTACCAAAACAAAAAAAAAAGCAAACTAACTAACAAACAAAAAACAGATGCAGCTTTTTGGATGGAAAGTATAACTCAGTGAAGTTAATAAGAAATATCATCTGAACCCAGGAGCACTTCAACACTGAGCCACATCCCCAGCCTTTTAAAAAAATTTTTTATTTTGAAATAGAGTCTCACTTAATTTCTTAGAGCCTTGCTAGGTTGCTGAAGCTGGCTTTGAACTTGTGATCCTTCTGCCTCAGCCTCCTGAGACACTGGGATTACAGCTGTGCACCACCATGCCCAGCAGGAGAATATATTTTATTATCTTTAAGTGGGGAAAGCCACAGAATTTGCAAAGTAAAAAAGTTAACAGACAACAAATATAAACTTTTATGACAAAAACATCATAAGTAAAAGCAACACACAGTAGTAAGAGTGAGGGTAAATCAGCAACACTGCGAACACATACAAGGCTGATTTCTTTAAAATCTAAACCACTTCAAGCAGTAAGAAAAAAGTCAGCAAAGGCCACAGCAGCAAAAGTGCAGCTGCATCATGGATGTGGAAACACGGCCATGTATCTCAGAATTCAGTCAAAGTTAAACAATAATGGCTTTTTAAAAAACTACTAAAAATAAACAACCTCAGACAAACTCCTATTGACTATTGTGTGAGATCCAGTTCTTGGTGAGAGCTTAATTAGGGACAAGTGTTTTGGAGAGCAATTAGTGATTTATTGCAATAGGACAGACCATACTCTTTGCCCCCTTAATTATGTTTCTTGCAATTTATCATAGACTTTAAGTTGAATGTACAAAGAGATATATGCATAATTTCATTATAGTACTATTTTAAATAGCAAGCTACTGGAAGCAGACAAAAAATGCATCAAGAATGAGCTATTTAAGGAAATCACAGAACATACATTTCCATTGTAAAATAGAATCATCTGAACACTTAAAATCAATAACGTAGCTTCTTTTTTGCTGATGCAAATACTTTCCATGACAAATCACTAAATATCTAAAACAAATAAATGAAAGTTATGTAAAAAGAACCTGTCTTTATATAAAGAACAAGCATGGATATACATGTTTGTATATTTATACATGCATAGACTTTGGCGTTTGGTACCAGGGATTGAACCAAGAGGTGCTTCACCAGTGAGCCATATCCCCAGTCCTTTTTTATATCTTATTTAGAGGCAGGGTCTTACTAAGTTGCTGAGGCTGGCTTTGAACTTGAAATCCTCCTGCCTCAGCTTCCTGAGCTGCTGAGATTACAGGCATGGCCAGTGTGCTTGGCTTGTATTTTTTAAAGCAGACAGAAGAACGTGTGGTACCTGAAATTGGAATAAAACTTGATTTGTACATTTTTGATTTGTACTTTTTTATATTATTTTGAATATCAACTAGGTTCACATATAATATTATAAACATGATATGGAAATTGAATATATATATTCTATATATACATTCATATTTTCATTATATATAAAATGTTTAAGATAGAATAGAATTGGCTTTCCAATAAACATCTCTTATTTAATAATCTGACACTAAAAACATTGATTGGCTAATTCCATAGCCAGAAGCAATGCTCAGTTACTTGGGGGTATGAGGTGGGAGTCTAATCACAAGTTTGAGGCTGGTCTGGGCCTCATACTCGGCCACTTTCACTATACTTCTTGGGTAACTTAGCGTGACTCTGTCTCAAAATAAAATTTAGAAAAGGACTGGGTATACAGCCTCAGGGTGCAAGGTCCTGGACTCAATTCACAGCACTGGGGAAAAAAAAACAACCAATGCTGAAAGAAAACCGGATTTTTCTCTGTTAGATCTTGTCTATTAAAACTGTAACATTATATCAGAATTAAATGATAAATTTCTTTAAATGTTGTTTCAGAGTTCTTTCTTTTTTCTTTTTCTGCCTTTGTCCCTGGAGAGCCACTCTGTGCTGCTTTCCTTTTCCTCAGATACATCTACGTTTATAAATGGTTGCACAATATTCATGTATTTTTATCTTTCTTGGGACCTTACCCCTTCTGGAATGAAGTGATATTCTTTGAATTAATTACGTGTTTTCATCTATGGCAGTGAATAAAGCATACACAATTTAACAAATCTTTAAGGAGTAAAATAATTTAGAAAGTATCATTACTTCATGTTAGTGAATTACAGTGAAAAATGAGACATTTGAATTAATTTCTTATGAAGATGTTAATTGAGTTCCTATCAAAATATCATTTTAGAAATCTTTAAAACCACTATTAAGAAAAAAAAAATTTAACTTTGATTTGGCTTCACAGTAGTAAAACTGGCCCAATTTTAAGGTTACAAATAAGAACTGTCAAAATAGTTTGCATTTATTCACTTGGAAAATAAAATTATGCATTTTTTTAGTTTGATCTTAAGTTTTGATCTTAGTTTTTAAGTTTGATCTTATTTTATATCTTTGAAGTGCTGGGAATGGAACCCGGCACCTTGCACATGCTGGGCAAGTGCCCAACAGTTCTACCACCAACCTTCAGGCTCCCACATTACATATTTTAACTGCAGTGATTCTAATAGACTGGGTCCTCTGTTCAAATTATATCTACATAATTAGAATTCATATTTCTGTGTTTACTTCAAAGTATTTTTGATTCAAATCAGGCTTAAAAGCCACATCATACTTAGTCACCTACACAGTTTCTTTTTCTCAATCTAATTTTTTCAGTGCAATTTTGTATAACACGGAATATGAGAAGAAATTGCCTTAATTCTTAAGAGTTCCATAAAAATAAAAACTCTTCTTTTTACTGCCAAGGTAAAAGTGATTAAGAGCTGAGTTGTCAGTGGCTTCTTGTGGGCAGATGGGTCTTAGATACTATTCTGGGCCCAACACTCAGAACTTGACAGAGAGCCTGGGCATTTCACTGCTTAGCCCTGTCAAAGCTTGGGCCTGGTGGCTTAGACGGGTACCACAGGAGGTATTTCTGCCTGATGTTTTGGTAGAGGATCCAATCTATTTTAACTTGTTTCTAATAGTCCTTGTCCTTTCTCTCTTTTGTCTTTGTAGTCAATTTCTGTACCTTAGTTTCTAAGGTTGTTATGCCCGTCTTTCCAATAACTCTCCTCTTCCTGTTGTATTCACACAATCTCAATTTAGATACTGGGCACACGGATTAAAAATTGGTGGACTAATTTTAATTCACTCAGAGGAAGAGCTCACAGTGTCTGGGCACCAGTAGGATGTCCACACTTACTGGATCAAATATTGAAGACTTAGTTCTGAGTCTACTTCATATACGTCCGCATGCTGGATGCTGCGCGCCTAGTGGTCCTACGCGTCAATCACAAACAGAGGCTTCCTGGTGAAGGGGTCTGTGAGGAGGACCCAGTTCAGGTTGGCAGCTGAGGACTGACAGCTGCTTAGATGAGCATCTTCCAGTTGAGAATGGGCTGAGAACGCAGGAGCGACCCCTTCCCGAGGAACCCAAAGGCAGCCAGGGAACGCTCAGAGCCAGGGATCCCAAAAGGCCAGGAGCTGTGGTCCAGGGAGCAGGAAGGGGAGCCTCGGGGAGGATGGGGGAACATGGGGGGGGGCGTGTGCAGAAATCCCTGGAAAGCGGAGGGAGGATTTCACGCCTCATGCTGGCTGCAGAAGTCCAGGGCCACGCTCAAGTTAGAGTAGTGAGAATCGGCTCTTAGAAAGCTCATCTTGGCTTCAGTGTGAAGGACGATTAGAGCCGGAGCCAGAGAGTCCTCAGAAGTGCGCTGCCCCAGGCAGGAGAGGCGCCAACCGGGCTGTCCTCAGTAGGCAGAGCCTTGCAGTCTGTGGCTCACACAACAGACGTAACAAAATGCACTGAGGAAATGGACTCGTGAAACAATAAAAGACTACATTTTGTCGGCCTGAAATTCTGTGGAGCCATTTTATGAATTCACTGGTGAACACATAATTTTAATAAAGACGAGCAACTGAATCCATCAGTATATCAACCTGCGGAATTTGCATGGATTACCCCAGGAATGTGTGACCATGCACTTCAAACTACGTGCAGAAAATCGTTCTCTGCTATACTATCTTTACTAAGTAGGGACCTTTCCATCTTTACTTATGTCCTCCAACTGAGACCTAAATTACAGTTTGAAATTAAAAACAAACATAATCATTTAATATACTTTAAAAGTGATTCTTAAAATGTCCTGTTTTATTCCCTACGAATCATTTGGTCAAAATGTTAAATCCTATTAACAAAAATTGCTCTTCACAAATAATTTATATAGTTCCAGACATTTGACTATTATACTTGTTATTTGTGATGAATTAAAGGATATATAAATTAATTTTGGTGGGGGAATGATCTTATTGCTCTATCCTAAAATAATTCATTTAGTGATTTTCAGTAGTGGTGATAGTATTGGAGAATAGTTTTACTATTAGAGCTCTGTGATTACCGCACAACAATTCTATTACTGCTGGAATTATTTATATCTGTGTGATCACAAAAAATATTTTTATTAAAATCATTTTGATATCATTGAACACATACATAAGTGACGTGGGAAAGAGAAGCCCAGAGTGTGGCCCTTGATAAGCGGTGATCAGGGGTGCCGTGTCGGAACCACTGACTTGTGGCCATAGGTAGGAGAGCTCTGTGTGCAGGCTGCGTAGACAAGTGGCAGGTGTTGAAGCCCTGGCAGGCGGGGTCAGCTACAAACAGTGCTTGTGACTTTCAGGCATGTGGCTGGGGCTTGAGAGGCAGCACTGATTTTTTGTTTTTATTTTTAGAAATCCTACAGGAACAATGCGTGTCCCTGAACCTGGACTCTCCCACTGCCCCTCTGCCTGCATTGGTTGAAAGGCAGAGTCCCACAGCGCACGCTCCTGGCCACCCTCTCCCTGGGCGCTCTTCCTCCCGGTCTGGGAGCCCAGTGTTGGGAATGTGTTTCGGATGCGATTCCCTCGCAGTCAGGCGGCATTCAGCAACAAATGATTAGGTGCGGTTCTGAATTGTTCGTTCCTTTGAGACGCCATTAGTTCTCCCTTCTACTATGTTTACACACCAGAACAAATGGAGCAGGGTTAATTATAACGTTTTGCACAATAATAAACAGTTGTTGAAACCAGCTCTTCTTCTGTTTGTTATTCTAAAACAAAGTACTACATTTTCTGGCAAAAGAAGGGTAAGTGATTAATAAAAGCAAAACCAGATAGCGTAAGAGAAGCAACTGGGACTAGCATTCCTTCTGAAAAAGGCTCTGAGTTTTGAAATAATAATTCTGGAGGAATATTAAATACTTGACATCAGTCATTTTACTTCTTGTCCTCTAAAACAAATCACTACAATTATTTTCTGAGAGTAGGATACAAAAATTTTTTTTTTTGGTACTGGGGATTGAACTCAAGGGTACTCAACCACTCAGGGGAGTCCAGACCACTGAGCCACATCCCCAGCCCTATTTTGTGTTTTATGTAGAGACAGGGTCTCGCTGAGTTGCTCAGTGCCTTGCCGTTGCTGAGGCTGACTTTGAACTAGCAATCTTCCTGTCTCAGCCTCCCAAAGCTGGGATTTCAGTCATGCACCACCGCGCCCGGCTGGATACAGAATTTTTAGTCTTGTTGCAAAATACAATGGGACTTTTAACTTATTAAGTAAAATATAAATGACACATGAAGTTTGTTTCTGCAAATGGATAGGGAAGGATCACACCATGTCAGAAAAACACAATGTGTGGTGCCTTGGAACGGAGGCGCAGGTCGGTGTGCAAGCTCAGGAAGCACAAGCCATCGAGGCCCATAGAAATGTGAATGTTGATTCCAAGATCCCTTGAAAATAAGTTTATTTAAAAAAATGGAAAGGCACCATATAATGTGAGATGAGTAACTGTCCTATGTGTATATCCCTCCCGATCACAGTAACCATTCGTGACTAATGGAAACAGGCGTGACCCACATGCCGTACTGGTGTGTATGCTGTACGACCATCAGGCATCTGGAATGATGCTCCATAGCACCCTGATCAGTGGAGACATCACTGCTGTGGCATGCATAGGAGTAAGAGCATCCACCTCTCACTGGCCATGTGTGGAGAGGTCACCTTGTTCCCTAGAGCTCTGTGCTTTGCAGAGAAATAAGAAATAGATATCACGACTAGTCAAGAATGAAAGCACTTAGGAATACATCACCATATTATTAGTCACGCATTTATTATATATAAACTAAAAATGCATTCTCAAAATAATACAACTGAAATTTTTAATAAGAGATTGAAATGTCATTGACTAAACGTTTGATGGCAAAATCAATCTAATGGAATGATATGTTCTTGGAGCTAATTCTGAGAACCTGAAAAGATGCTTTCTTATTTTTTTAAGTACAATTTAAAAGTTTTCCAAGTCTAACTGAGTAACTTGCCTTTAGGGGCAAATGTGAAGGTGTCATTCTCTCTGTTCTCTGGAGCATTGTTTGCTAGATAGATTAGGTAGAATTTTAAAATACCATCTCCTTACAGTATCTGGCACTGGGATCTTCTCTGAAGAAGGCAAAATCAGAAATGTTCTTGTCACAGTTCTGGAGTCTGAGGAGTCCAAGATTGAGGCACCAGCAGGCTCAGTGTCTGGCGGGCGGCTGGCTCTCTAGCTCATGGATGGTGCCTTCTTGGTGTGCGCTCATGGGGTAGAAGGCCACTGCTTGTCACAGCATGATCTCATGCAGGGGATGAAGCCTAACTAGCCCCCAAGGTCCATCCTCCTAATCCTTCCACCTCCAGGGCCAGGGCGGACCTGTAGCTAAGCCCCACCAGGCTTTCCTCAGCACTAGAGAGGCTGCTGTCCAGGCAGCTTTGTCGCTGAAGCCAAACCCAGTGAGTCTTGGGGGCCAGTGCTCTTCCCGCAGGTCTGAGTCCTGGCTGCATTTCTGGTCAGATCCCACGGAGCGCTTCCTGCCAACTCCTAAGGAGGAGACTGGGAAGAAAGCTCGTGGAATGATGGAAATGGTATTAGCACACGGTGGGTTCTGCTCTGTCTTTGACCGTCTCCTGCAGTGCTGTTCTCAGAAGTCAGTTTGCTGAATCGGCTGAGCGCACACCAGCCAGCCTTGCTCTCGGTTCCTCCAAGGCTGGCCTGGGGCTGAGGTTGGACACCCAGTGAGGACACGCTTCTGCCACCAGGCACCTGGCTTACTTCCCACCGACAACCTGATAGCCACAGCTAAGCCTCGGCTCACTCCCTCTAACACAGGCTAATCTTCACCTTCAACTCACCGCTGGCCGAAGGCTCCGCCGGGGAAGCGGTGGGCTCTGGCACTTGTGTATTTGGTATGCCCGTTTGTGTATTTGAGAATGTTTTCCTTAGTCTGGTTTTTATAGGCGTTGTAAATCATGCCTGCAGTTGTAAATTAACAAAAATAATTTAGCAGTTAGAGAACAGCATTGATACACTACGCACCACATTCATTCAGAATGAGGCAAACTGTTCGTTTAGTGGATCACTGTGGCTGCGGCAGACCCACCGTGTGTTTCCATTTGAAATGGCATTTAACAAATGAAGTTAACCCTGCCCCTCTCTTTTCTCCCATAACCATTTCCTTGAACCTCTAGTATTTGTAACTTGACTTGTAATGGCACAGTTTCTGTGTCGGTCTGAGTCCTACAGAGCGAACTGTTTCATGGTGGCACTATTTTAGTAGTGCAGAGATCACAGAGGGTCAACTCAAGGACTTTTAAGTTGAATGTTTTTAATAAGACAACCCACTGAAGATAGATTTCTCACAACTTAAAAACGTGTATTCAAAATTCAAACAGGAGTGCTTTCAAATCTAAGACTGACAATTAAAAATATTCATGTTTTCACTCTTGCATATTCATAGATTTTCTCTGAACCAGAGCCTGGCTGAGGCCATAAAGGAGCAGAGAATAAAACGCAGAAGATTGCCCACATCCCGCGCGTAGAAGGAGGACCCGTGTAGAACAACAGGCGTGCTGAGAGCGTGGCTCTAGGTCGAGGTGAGGCCGGGAGACTGTCTCCTGCTTATGCGGGCTTCTCAGAGGGGACAGCGTTTGAGTGGACTAGGGAAAGTGCGTCCCGAAGATCAGGAAGGAGTTTGGTAGACACACAGCAGATAAGGCAGCGAGACCTAACAGACGTGAAAGCCCAGGGTGCCCAGGAGGTGCAGCGGTTCATGAGCTTGACCGAGGGAGGCCCACACACAAGGTGTCCTCTGCTTGACCAGGGGAAGCCATCACATGGTGAGGTGTCCTCTGTGTAAAGAGTGGCTGCACCCAGGGCCGAGCCATCTGCATTTACTCTGTAAGCCGCGGTGGTTTTTATAGAAGGATGTGGTGCCATTTGCTGGTCTAGTGTGGATGAGGTTGGAAACCTCAGTGCTGAGGTTGAAGAGGACAGAGGGCGTTAGGAGAAAGGCCAGGATGGGGTGAGAGGCATCCAGCCATTCCCACCTGGAGCACTGTGTGGCACTGCCCCTTTCTGAAGGGATCTGGGTTTTCCTCTCGCTGTGTCTTTCAGGAGGAGGGCCTGGGTGGCTGGACAAGAACAAGTTTGCCCCCCAAGTCCCTCGTGCCCAAGGGACACTGTAATGGGAGCCAATTGTTTAGTCTAGGCAAGAAGGTCTTATTTCTCCACCAACTCCTCTTCCTGAGACATGTCTCCTCACCTCGCATGGTTCTGTTTGTGGGATGGCTCCTTTCGTGGCTCAGAGTGGACAGACAGGGCCATGTCTTCCTGCGACCGGCCACCAGCAGTCATCCCTCAGTGATGAACATAGGCCGGCCTCCCTCTGAAGGTCTGAAACTGAGGCTGTGTCGGCCTGGAGGCCGCCAGTTGCCAAGGTCCAACACAGGAGCCAGACACAGGCATGTGCTCTCATTGTGGGGAAGGTGCCCAGGCTGCACGGGAGGGACAGGCTCTGTCCTCAGCCCCTCTGGGGCCTTGGCTCCTTGGTCCTGCCACCTTCCATCTCAGCTTCCTGGCACTTCCCGTCACCTCTCCAGCCGCCTTCCTCCCTCTGACTTTGCTAACAGCTGGACCACACCTGTAGTGTTTGTTTTTAAACTAAAGTGTCCTTAAGCTATATCTGAGTGCAGGTGTTCACTGTGAGAAAAGACAGAAACATCGGTACAGATTTAGGCATCGTGAACTTAGATTAGGAAGCTGGGCCCTAAGTGTGTCTGGAAATGTGTGGAAAGAGGAACTGAAGTGAGGAGAGAATGGGCTGGCGGGCAGAGCCCTGAGCTCCACCAAATCCAGTGGTAACATGGAGAGAGAGAGATTTTACATAGGAGGGGACACAGGGCAGAATAGGTTGACCTCAGCCAGGGAGGAATAAGGACTCTCAAACGTGAGGTGTGAGCAACTCTGCCAAATATTGCAAAAAGGTCAAGCAGGGCAAGGGCTGGTGAAAGCTATTGAGCCAGGCAGATGGTTATCTTGGGAGGTGTAAACGGTTCCAACAAAACAAGAAGAATGTTGCCTAAAAGCAGAGATAAATAATGAATGAGAGAAGGCTGCTCGTGCAGACCTGTGAAGGGAGAGAAAAAGAGAGGCAGTAATTAACAGAAGCAGTTCATACACGTTGGCCACTGTGGAGTTGCTAGTGTGTGTCGGGTAACTAATAAAACCTAAGTGCTCAGGCGGATAGAGTTCCTGTCCGCAACCGTTTGTAGTCTAGTGGGGGACGCTCATGAACTAAGGTGCCGAGAGACACAGAGCTAGAGAAAAATACATTCACACCTCAGCAGTTATGTGATGACGCTGTACAGATACCTAAAATGGACATTAATTTTGTTATGTCTGTTCATTTGTTTTTGTGCACATGTATATGAGCGTGCACGCGTGCGCACAAACACACACACACATCTTCTAAAAGTTGAAACTCTACACTGTAACTTTTTTTTTGGTCCCAGGGATTGAACCCAGGTGTGCTGGACCACTGAGCCACATCCTCAGCCCTTTTATAGTTTTTATTTTGAGACAGGGTCTCACCAAGTTCCTTAGGGCCTCCCTTGCTAAGTTGCTAAGGCTGGCTTTGAACTTGCCATCTTCCTGCCTCAGCCTCTTGAGCTAATAGAATTACAGGCGTGTGCCACTGCACTTGGCTTTATGTATGTTATAACTTCAAAACAAATTGACTTGTTTAAAACTTCTTGTCTGGATGTGCAAGCCCAGAACCTGGATGAGTTTTAATCCGCAGTATGACAACCTGTCTTAGGGCAGAGATCACTTGTCTACAGCTTGAGAGCTGTGTCCTTCCCTTTCAAGACAACTGAGCAACACAGGATGACGGTTAGACAGCCTCCTTTCAGACAAACTGGAGATGGTGTTGGTAGAAAGAGACAGTGACACTCAGCTAAATACACAAGTATCTTTAGTTTTTGGTTTATTTCTAAAATAGTAATAAGAACTCTCTCTATATTATTTTTTTCTTCAGTTATGGGTAATTATTTCCAAACAGTACTACTTAGCTTTGCACAAATGGAAGATTTTAATATTTTTAAAGGCACACCCCATGTGTCTCCTTTTTCCAATAAAAGGATGCCAAGAATAAAATTCTTTAGAAGGGAGGCTCCTGTTTGTGAGTTTCTGTGTTCTATTCAGAGGTACTGAAAAACAGCTCCTCGCTATCCACAGTCGTATTATCTAGACAGGGTCCCAACCTTGGCAGTGTCAAATAACCCCTCTCAATATTGTTCCAAATCCACCCAACTTGTGATAGTTAATCAACTTCAACACATTCTTATTTATATTTTTTCAAATATTTTTGTGCACTCTATGCGTCTTAGTTTCCTTCATCACTGTGTGGTGGAGGGAAAGGCAATTCATCTGCTGAGAACTGAGGCATGCAACAGATCAATGCACTGAAGGAATACCAGCTCGAGTTAATTTGTTTATTCATCAGGACAATTCAAATTAAAGAGAAACTGGAATGAGAAATACAGCCTCTGTTCTTGAATCCTGTTCCTTCTCACTTCACATGGTTTTGAAGTAGTTGTCATTTGAATAATGGCTCCTTCCCAGTGTCCAGAATGGATGGATTAGGGTCACCTTCCTAGAATAGGCCACTGGGAGTATCAGGGTTTGTATATGAGCCATCCCCCAAAGCTTCTGTTAATGCAATATTCATGGGTCAAATATTTGGATCCTAAGAGCCTCATGTAACCAGTCCGTCTTAGTTTGAATGGACTGACTGGTTTGCAGTTATGGGCAGGTGGGATGTGGCTCACTGGGGTCATGCCTTATGACTCCCCTCACCCTTATTTCCTGACCCTACCATGCACTGAGCTGCTTTCCTCCTTCTTCTGCTGGGCCTTCCCCCATGATACTTCATCTCACCTTAGGCCCAGAGCAATAGAGTCAGCTGTCTATGGACTGAGACCTTTGAAATCAGGAGCCCCAAATAAAACTTCCCTCTTTTAAGTTGTCTTTTAAATTCTTGTCTGGTATTTGCGTCATAGCAATAAAAAGCTAATAAATTAGAAATTAGTATCCAGAAGTTGGATTGTTGATGAGACTGGTATGCCAGTGTACTTCAGCTGACAATAGGAATGTGGATGATGCTCATGGGATTTCGGAGGGAATTGTGCACTCTTACACGGGATAGGACTAGAGGGCACTTATGTTATATTCTGGCAAAGAACTTGGCTATATTTTTTCCATGTCCTGAGACTTTATGTGAGGCATAATTTAAAAGTAATCAACTAATTAATCTGCTGGAGGAAATTACAAAGCAGCACAGCATTCAGTCAGTGGCATGGATCAATATCCATGGCAATTTGTAGCTAGGTTTACTGTGAAAACTGGGAGCAGAAAGCAGAGATAAAGGATTGTACAACTTATAGTTTTACTAGAAAAGTGTTTGTAAAATTGGAGCCAAAAAAGTGCTTGTTGAAGAGATTTTAGTCCCTAAAGAGATGCTGAGTACTTTGCACAGAGATGATAGGAAACCTGTCTGGATGGCCTCTCAGGAATATGTAAGAAGGCACCCACTACAGGTTCATGGATGTATATGGAAAAATTATTTTGTGAAGAGAACTTGGGGACTCCCTGTTGCACAGGGGGACCTAGGAAGTTGTTTCACAATACTGAGCCATGCAGGCACTCAGAGGCCACTGAAGAGTCTCTAGGAGGCACAGGTATTGTGCAAGGTGGAAGTAGAATTTGCTGTCATCCATGTGGTGGTAGTTCTGGAGGAATGCAGGATACTCAAGTTGTCAGGGAAGCTTCCATCAAGATTTCAAAGAAGGTCTTGGAGAGCAGGCAAAGTGTAGCCAGGTCAAAGTCCATGTGGGCAGCAGCCCCTGGAAGGGCAATGCATGAAGCGGTGAAGGGAAAGCCAATACTTAAATGGAGACACCAGGAATTAGGAGAGAGACGGAGGAGGAGGTTCAGGGGGCAGGAAAGATGGTGGAATGAGATGGACATCATTACCCTAGGTACGTGTATGACTGCACATGTGGTGCGACTCTACATTGTGTACAACCAGAGAAATGAGAAGTTGTGCTCCATTTGTGCATAATGAATCAAAATGCGTTCTGATGTCATGTATAACTAATTAGAACAAATAAAAACAATAAATACATGAGAGAGATGCAAGTAACTTGGGCTGTCTGCTGAGAAAAGCTGCTGACTGCATCTCTGCCAGGCTTAAAGCCAGCCCTTGGGAACTGCAACCAGCAAGGCCAAAGGGATAGAGCTGCCCAAGACTCTTGGAAAGGACACCTTCCAGCCAAGTGTCCTAAACGATATATAAAGAATCAAGAGACTTGTTTGCTTGGCTGGGTTTTGGTCTTGTTCCGGCCCTATCCCTTCTTTCTGTGTCCCTATTCTTCTCTTTTGGAATGGTAAGGCTTACCCTGTAGTAGATTATGGGACGCCTGGAGACGGACCTGGAGATGGTCCCATGGCCCCTCCCACCCCTCCTTGCTGAACCTGGCCTGGGCAGGGCCAGCCGTCCTCTGTGGGGGCATTTCCCCATGCATGCTGCCCCACCTTGGACTCGGAGCACTGGATTCAGCTATCTGTAGACTGAGACCTCTGAAACCATGAGCCCCAAAATAAACTTGGCCTCCTCTAAGTTGTTCTTGTTTGATATTCTGGTCACAGTGATGAATGCTCACTAAAATAAGGAGTCATTGTTAATAATTTAAGACAGACTATTATTAATTGTTAATAATCTAAGATAATGATTATTAAAATGGAACAGATAAAACAAGGTAGATCTTACTCTGGAAAATTGCAGTTGGTCCTCAAATGATTATTATATAAAAAGCACATTTTCTTCTTTATGCATGGAATGCTCTGATGAGATCAACCCACTAACATGTACCACGATGTTTAGGAGTCTGTTTGCTTGACTCTCTTTGTTAAGATTTAAAAGCAGACTATACTCTGGTCTATCTTCTTTAGTCCAACTCTGTGCTTCCTCCTGCCCCCAGGCCCCTGGCCTGGTGCCACTGTCCCTGGCTAGCTTTGCCTGTTTGTGAGGCTTGCCCTGAAGATGTCGGTCAGGTCATTCCTTGTACCACCATGGGCTTGTAGAGCAAATTTCAGCAGATGACCCCCTGCACCAGGCCCTCTAGAGTTCTTAGAATAAAATCCAAACTCCCTCCGTGGCCTGTGAGGCCCTGTCGGAGGAGAGACCCCAGACACACTGCGGCTGGGTCACACTCCAGCTGCATGGCCTTTGGTCAGTACTTCAGACTCTCCAGCCTCATATCCATCTCAGGTCTTTGTACTTGAACTTTTCTCTGCTTAGGATAACCTTACTTACGAGTATTGCCCAGTTTGATTATGGCCATGAAAGAGAATTTAAGTTAAAGAAAAATATGTTTTAATATATGGCATACAAGCCAAAAAGTTAAGCATGGCTTGGTCATGGGGTTTTAAACTTAATTAAGATATTGGAAACTATAAATCGTTCTAGTTACTATGGTGCCTAATAATCACACTGGAATACAGTGGCATAAAACAATACTAATTTTAATGTCCTCCTGGTTCCTGTGGATCAGGGAATTTAGAAGTGTTCAAGTGGAGATTATTTGATCATGTCCAGCTCTCATCCAGGAAGTCCCTAGCAGTTGGAATGATTTGAGCAAGGTGAGGTTGGAACTTGCGTACAGGATCAACATGCTGGTGCTCGGTATGGCTCAGCTGGCCCTCTCAGTGTGACTGCTTGGGCTTCTGTTTTTTTGGTACCGGGGATTGAACTCAGGAGTACCGACCACTGAGCCACATCCCCAGCCCTATTTTGTGTTTTATGTAGAGACAGGGTCTCACTGAGTTGCTTAGCGCCTCGCTGTTGCTGAGGCTGGCTTTGAACTCGCAATTCTCCTGTCTCAGCCTCCCTAAGTGCTGGGATTACAGGCGTGCACCACCGCGCCCGGCTCTGCTTGGGCTTCTTTACCGCATGGTAACCACATGCCAAGAGAGCATGTGGAGTGGAGCCTCTTGCTGCTGCCATTTTCCACACATATGTCTTAAAAAGCAACAGAGAAATTGACTGAAAAACCAAACACAGGTATCAACATCAAAGGTGGAACCCCGGGCACAACAGACCACTGGTCTAAGAAAACAAATGTTTTTGCTTGTTGGATATTTTGCATCAGTTAGTTTTTCAATCACACCACTTTTTAAAATAAGAAAATCCTTGATTTCAATCAATGTAGCCCACTGATCTAATGTAGCAAGGGCGATTTCCAATAATGTAATTGAAGGCATAATTTTTTTATATTACTTACAAGATAATGTTTATGACAGCTTATGGCAAACAAATAGAAGACTTCAAACCACCACATAGAAGATCAAAGAGGTGGGAAATCAATAGACTCAAGGAGATAAGAAATCAACCTATGGTTGAACTTGCCAACATGGCAGTGCCGCCCTTTCCTAGGACGTACTGTATTTTGATTTTTTATTTTGAATCACAATGAGAAAAACATGTTAGAACATCATGACATAAAGACCAGCCAAAGGATCTTCATTTGCCATATTCCCAAATACAGTGCTTAAACTATTTAAAGACATCTCTGCTACAGCTTTCAAATGTCGTCCTAAACATGAAGATCTCAACCATTCGTCCCTTCAAACTGCCCTAACTGTCCTTATTTGATGATTAGAAGCTAAAACTAGGGATGAATAATTTATAGGTGAGGAGTTACATCCATAATTATGTGTATGTTTCATTTAACTTATTAGTGAAAGCTTAATTTAAAAATAAAATATGATGGCAACGTAAGATTTTGGGTAAAAATAGATGATTAAACTTCTTGGCAAATATACCCAGAATAAATGTCCACAAACGTGCATACTCTGGGGACAGACATTATCACAGGAATAATTTAAGCATTTTTTTATTGACATAATTTGAGTTTGCAAAGCATGAAACCCTAGCACTATAGATATTTTTGAGATGAGAAATTTAGATTCATATGTATAAAATATTTCTTTTGAATATACATTTTTAAACTGTTGGTCAAACACTTGTAATTCCATCACAAAAAATGTTGATAATTTAGCTCTTGCAATGCAAAGTTTTAGAACCCAACATTGAAACAGAATCCAGAGTTTATTCCTTTACCAGAGTTCTTGCCCATAAAGAATTCTTTTCGTTTTATCAGCTGCTTAGCAAAAAGCCCATTCGTCCCTAAGATCTCACTCAAGGATTCTCCACTCTGTGTTTCTGCGACATAGACTCTGCTACCGTGCCTTGGTACAAATGGGGCCACATAAGGGACAGTGACCGAGATCACTTTAGTGATCTTGTCCCCCGCTTGCTCTGCTCGTCGCCCAGTGCTCTGGAAGCTGCCTGCCAATACTCCTGGTGTCCACCGTGTTCTCTGCTGCACTCACGAGTGGCGTTCACTGTCCCTTACTAGGCTGACCCCAGGTGCTGCTCTCTGGACCATTGCCAGCTGAGTTCCACGGTCTCTGCTGCTCCTCCGACGCGGCCACTCTATGCAATAATGACATGTCCCAGGCTGAATTTTCATGGCACTAAGACAGGGATGTGTTGGCACAAGAAGGAAGAATTCCTACCTCCTCCGTGTGCTCTCTGCTTTGTTGCTGGGGATCTGAACAGTGCTCGGGCTCCTATACCGCTGTGGTTTTTCATGAAAATATCTATGAATCTATACACCAGGTTCCCTTCCATGGGAGTTCTCTTTATTCTCTTGTCTTTCTAGTTACAGCAGATAATAAAGAGCAATCTTTTCTTTTCAGCCCAAAAAGAAACAAATCCTTACTCTTGAATACCTTCTCCCTGCAGCCACACTAAAACCAGGTCAGCTCTTCCACCAGGACATAGACATGATGTGTCAGTCATTTTTTTTCATCACCATAATAAAATACCTTAGATAATCAAATTAAAAAGAGGAAAGGTTTATTTTGGCTCATAGTTTGGGAAGTTCCAGTGCATGACTGGTTGAGCCAGTGCTGGGCCTGTGCTGAGGCCAATATGGCGGGACTGCACAGCAGAGGAAGCCTGCCCACCTCATGGCTGGGATGACGATGAGAAAGGAAGACGAAGGGCTGAGGTCTCACAGCCCTTCAAGGACCTCTTCTGGACACCACCTCTTAAATTTTCCACCATCTCTCAGCAGCACCCAGCTGGTGACGAAGCCTTCAACGCATGCCTTTGGAGACATTCCAAATCCACAGAGAGGCGCATGGTCAGAGGTGACTGGTGCCGCTGTGGCTGTGCTGTCGGTACGGCGACACTGTCTGTCCTTCAGCCTCAGAGGTTTACGAGTCCTTGAAGACATAAACTCAAGCTCTTTTTCTTCTCTGCACTGAATCAGAACCAAAAAAATGAACTTAAACCAACCTCATAGAACAATCCCTTAATTCTAAAGATAAGCCAACTGTAGAATCGGTTAGGAACTGTGAGACTTTCATGTAGCTTAAAGCTAGTGAGTTAGCCCACCACACTATTATGAAAACTGGCAGAAGTTACAAGTTTCCTGGATCCGAGAAAAAAATCACTTCCTTACTCACAACACAGCGAGGAACGCAAGCTACATGCTCACCTCAAGATCTTTTCTCACTGGGACGAGGAGTTGCATCACAGCTGAGAAGCCTAAAGCTCAGGAACCCAGTTGCAAAAGCAGCCTGCCCAATTCTTGCCCAGGGTAAAACACTATCTTTATTATCCTAGAGAGCAAGTAAACCTGCCCTCGGCTCAGGTTTAATAAAGTATCTTAGATAATCAAATTAAAAAGAGGGCCATTCACTCTACAAACATCCTTGAAAAGATAGCCTTTTAACTCTAACAGATGCCACAAGGGCCTTTGCTCATATGACCCACAGAATCTCAGAAGACTCATAAGAATTGTTACTCCATAGTGTCAAGAACTAAAATGATCTTACATTCCAAGAGCCAGTAAATATCAAGACTAGAACCCAGGTCATGGGCACACGACCCAGCCATTTCTCTGAGTGAAGCAGGAACAGAAAAGAAGTAATATGACATTGCTTCAGTGTCTTTGATTAATAGTGCTAAGATCAATCCAGGCCCTGCCCAAATATATTTTAAAAGTTATAAGGTCACTATGCTTATCCATATGCTGTAATAAACATCATAACATTAAAATATAAATTCCAAGCTCTTTTTCAAGCCTCAATATACTAAAAGTCTAAAACAGAAGAAAGCAATGAATAACAAAGTATTGGTTTACTCCCACTGTGTGAGCCAGGACACAAGATGATTTGACTTTAAATAATAAACATAGAATTTATAGACATTCTTATAGGCATTCACACATAAGGCGTCATATTTCCAAGTCCTGGGGCCTGAGAGACGCAGCTCTATTTTTCTGCATTCATATATTAGAAAGTAATTGTCACAAAACTCATTTGAGGAGGTCATATTTTATGAAATAATGTCTGGGAAAGAGTTCACTGGCGCTAAGCTGCCAGTGTTCCTTTGAAAAACATGCTGCTTCAGGGGTGTTCTCCAGACTGCTGCGGGGTGTGGTCCCAGGATGTTTTTGTCAGACGCTGAAGTAACTGGTGTGCTTCCCAAGAGTTCTTCACCGTGAACTCACCCTGAGTCTCAGGGCAGAAGTTAACTTAGGATGACTTAGGCCCTGATTCCATCCTCCAACTGTATCCTTCCAGATACACACCCGAGTCATTCTCTGTGAAATCCAAGCAATGAATAAGAAAATAAGCGCTAGTGAATGGGTGCCTGCAGGTGGACTGGAAGGGATCCTGGAGTGAGAGTAAAGAATTCTGGGATCAATTCCCAGTTCCCAAAGCATGATCATAATCAGGTAAATGAAGGGAGAAAAACAAGCACTTAGCCATTTTTCTGACATAAATTTCACCTAAATTCAATTAAGGAGTTACTCCATGTTAAGGGTGAGGGGTTGATGAGTGTCAATTCACTAGGAGGAAGCGATCAACAAAATCCTAACTGAACAACATGGAAAATGTGCTTTATATCAACAAATAATTTGCAAGAAAGGGAGTGAGAGAGGAAAGGGGGAAGAAGAGAGAAAAAGATAGAAAAAGGTTTAAAGGAGACTTAAGACATGTTAGATATTTGCAATGGATGGTCCTCTTTGGAAATCTAAAAAATACACTAAAAATTAGGTTGTAGTGAGCCCATTAGGAAGATTGATGGAATTAGCAAATCATTGTTAATTTGAAGGTACAAGTATGGAATTGTGTTTAGGTTTAAAAGAGTTTCTATTTTTGTAGTGATACCAAAAATATAATTACAGAATTGATAAGATGTTACTGGAATTGGTTAGAATTATAGGAGGAGCTACTATCAACTGCCCAATTAACTGTGCATATTGTGGACCCCCTCTCGGGTCTGTGTCATGGGCTCCCGAAGCAGAGGAGTATGGTGCCTTCTCATCTTAGCAAACTATCATGGTTGTGTCCCTCCTGGACTCCTTCCTACCTTCCCATGAATTCAGATCCCAGCTTAGAAACCTTTTCAGTAGAGTTGAAATAAAACTCAGTACTAAGACAAGCACACCAAACTCTAAGTGGAAGTTCTGAGAATGAAGCTTCTCTGTACTGTCCAGAAAACAGGTAACATGTAAATATCAAAATTAGCTCAATAGGGTAATGTTGCCTGGAAATATTTATGAAGTTTATTGCTGATAGTTCTCTCTCCTCCAAAATCTTTTCTGTAATTAAATTAACATGACTCAAGGGTATAACCAAGATATTGGAATATAGTGCATCAGAGGACCACAATGTAACTGGCACCATAGAAAAACAGGAGTCAGCATTCAGTATTTAAAACGTACTGAATTTTTAAACCAAACAAACAAAAAAAAGAGATGTTCACCTTTCTAAAGCAAACTGAAAATCGCTCTTTTTTAATAACAATTATTAAGAAGCTCACTTGGGAGATGCTTAAGGTATGGGTAGTGTCGCTGCTGTCCTTTAAACATTGTGTTGGTGAAGCGCTGCCAGAGGGCATAGCCTGAGCTCCCCTTGACCAAAGAGGGAAGCTCACAGCTTGCCTCTGCTGCTCCTGCTCCATGCAAGAGGTTTTCCACTCAGACCAGATTGAAACGCAACAACAGGATAATGCTTGTTATTACTGGCTTCTACTTACACTGGAGAAATTAAGAGGCATTGTTCACCTCCGCAGAGGATTTCCTCTTATAAATGGCCCAGGAGAAAGCACTCATTTGCTCTGATTGTGGCACTTGGTGATGTGGGCACAGCAAACCTTCTGTCGTAAGTGGAAAACACAGATAAAAGCTCAGTTGACCTCTGCATGGATTCCAGGTATTCCCAGTGTTAGACTTCAGTTAATTTGGGGACTGATTATAACAGCAGCAAATAAGATCTCTGGGGTTCAGTATCTATAAAACCCTTTGCTGAGAATCCTGTGGCGTGTACACTGAGTGACATACAAATCACTCCCCCAACGGGGATACTTTTGAGAAAGAAATGGGGTGCTAATCATAGTTAGATTGTGAGTTAGGCAAATCCTGGGAAATGATCACATTTCTACATACAGTATTCCCAAATGCATCTGCCACATAGACAGAGAAAGATGTTGTACAAAATCTGACCTGTTTTAGTACATTTTATAAAACGTAGAATTAAGTACCAGCCAATATATTGTCCTATTTTATTTGAAGAGTAATTTTTATACTGAGTATTATACTTTAGGGGACCACAAAATGAAATTTTTTGATATATCTTACTTACCTAATAAAATCTCATTAGTAGAAGTGATCATCAGAAGTAGTAATCGATTGGTCAGATAGGGTAGAAAATCAGGTTGCTTGACAAAAATAAGGTTACTTCTTAAACTGATTTCCCTCTTTAAGTGCTGTTCATGCATTATCAAGTCTAACTTGCTCATTTTGCGCATGGGCAAGCAACTTAACTTCCAGAGCCAGAGGCTGTGTTGGGTTGGAAGGCAGGGTCCCGGAGATCTTACCATGAAAAGCTGCCTCATTGCTAGTGTACCAGGGCCGGGGTCTTCTGCTCCCCATTGTCTGTCCCCACCCTCTCCTTTGTGGGGCTTTCTGGACCTAGCCTGTGACTGCAGCACCCAGAGGCTAGCACCTCTTGGAGGCCATGTGACGAATGAGAAGAACATCTATTTTATGGAGGATTTTATAGGGCAGACAATCGAGAAGCTTATTTGTCCAGCAAACAGATCTACACTGCCGTTAGACTCGTTACAGTAGACACTTTTACCAGGTTCTCCTCTCGTTCTGGATATGTGGAAACACTTCTCAGCTCCTTAGATTTGGGAGGGATTGCTTGCTAAGCCTAGTGGGATCCGTATGATCCCATCCAACCTGTCACGCAGTGAAATGTGTTACCTGGAGGCTGAAGCATCTTATCATACGTATGAGACCTACTCTCTTGTCCCCAGCTACAGTCATCATGAAGCCTTAGGTTCTGAAGGTAGAGACAAGCGGAAGTGTCCTGGATTGCTGAGTCACCACTCAAGGGCAATTGCCCTGGACAGCTATCCAGACCATGCACCATGATTAGCAGGCAAGGAAACCTTCGTTGTGTTAAGAGAGCTGCGGCGCTGAGCCGGGAGCGTTGTGTGCCGCCCAGCCTGACACTGTTTCTCCTGCCCAAGATGCGTCTCCACTCTGGGTCTCCTAGTCTGCCCCAGTGCCACTCTAACCCAGCTGTCTATCAACATGCATCCCCCAAATCATCATTATGCTTATCTGAACGAACGAGACCTTCAGATCACTGACACGAGCTTCTTGGAATGGAGTTTGTCTTTCCGTGTGTGTGCTCACAAGTGTGCAGGCAACACAGACAGCACTCTGTAAAGTCTTCTGCTGAGAAATCTGCGAGCATCTTTTACTGAATTGGATAGCAAGGCTCTTGAAGATGAGAGGTTCTTATGAGAAGGTCTGTATGTAAGCGTCAAGCTCTATAAGTCTCTGGCAATGTTATGCATTTTTTTTTGAGATGGGTTCCTATACATGTGCATCCTTATCAAGGTCCCAGAGTTAGCAAAGTCAGAAAGATTACTCCCTCTGGTGAGTTCACAAAAATCTGATGGTGTATATTAACCAGAGCATAATTAATTAGTAAAAACGGATCTTTGCTAGGTAGAGAGGATGATATCAGGGTGGGGCTAATTGTTTCTTGCTCTCTCCATTTAAGAAAATGACAGAAGGCTAATTATTAACTTTTTCTTGCTAAGAGATCAGGCTTCACCGGAGATACTGCCATCAGATGGACTGCAGTTCAGCTGGCCTGGAAGTGACCCTCCTTGGCCCATGTTTGGACAGAAGTCAAGGATCCTACCTTCCACACGTTCCCTTCTCCTTCCTCTTCTTCCCTCCTTCTCTCTTCTGAAGCTGACCAACACTTGTTCTGCAAGATCTCCAAGGCCTGGGTGCCATTCTATCATTTTAACATCATCTCTGCTCAGAACTAATGAACTGATTTATAATTTATAATTTATAATTTAATAACCAGAGAGTTATAGTATTACCAAGATATTAAGTCTATCCTTAGTATAGGACTCCCTAATAGCTACCTTGTTTGTAGGTGCAAATAAGTTAAAATGAAGGACCACTGTTTGCATGATGTTCTCAAACTCGTGACCGTATAATTCTTCGTGTATCATATACATATGTATTTATATACATTATATAAGGCATATCTATCATATGCATGGCTTTAGGTGATGGAAAAAGAAAATATGCTTGTAAAAAGTTTTTCTTTCATTTTCAGTTGATTCTTTCCTTCTTTTTTTTTCAGTACTGGGGACTGAACCCAAGGCCTTGCTCATGCTATGCAAATGCTCTACCTCAAAGCTCCATTCCCAACCCCCTTTATAATGGAAAATTTTACAATTTAAAAATATTAACTAAATCTTTATATGAATTGGAATAATGAACTTTAGAACGTATTGCTCTTTGGTGACAGTGAACAGTTTTGTTAAATGGTCACCCAAACAGCCGTGTGGAGAGGACACAACTTCTGGCAGCAGCATCAGGGTTGGTGCAAGAAGGCAAATGGTGCTGAGCTGTTCAGCTCCGCAGCTCTGTGCGCCTCAGACTTACATGTCTTGGCTTCACCTGGGGATTCTAGCAAATGGATTCTCATTTAGTAGCTTGGACGGCGGCCAGGCATTCTGCGTCTCTCATGCTCTCGCAGGCAACGTGGCTGGCTGGTGCTTGGAGTCGACACTTTGAGTAGCAAAGTTCTGTACGCAGGGGGACATCACTAACCTGGGATATGCTTCCTTTGGGCTGGTATATTCTTCTGTGATACCTCGATGGCTGATATTTCTCCCCACACACAGTCACTCAGTATTTTCACTTCGGGAAAACCGATTATCATACCTATCTTGCACGTGTTCACTGTAAGAATGTAAGAGGCGAGTAGCTTTATTTCTTCCAGAATTCATATGTAAAATATTTTCCACTAGAGAATTGAACCAAAGTAACAGGCCAGTAGCATGCATCTTGCAAGGTCTCCGGGTTTAGTGAATTGTGCCATTTATACCTCCCAGGGCCACGCTGTGCCGGAGTAAGGGACATCTGCTCAGGCATTTACAAAGTTGCATGTTGTGGGAGGAGATGAAAGAAAAGCAGTCTCGCTGAGAAGGCTGCCAAATACCCCGAGGCAAGAAAATCTTTGCCTTTTCTTTTTCTGTGGAGTTAAACAACTTTCCTGCCTCTCATCTGGATTTGGAATCCATCTTGTGTCGTATCAGCCTTTGATAGCTCGTGACTCTGGACACACGTGAGCAGTGGGATCTATTGCCACCTTGAAACAATTGTCACTTAGTGTTGGTAAATGTGCTGATAGCTCGCGTCTTTTTATATTAAATTGAGATTGCATAAATGCCACAGACCCCTCTAACATGGGCTGGCATCAAGATGCTTTCAATTATTGTCATCATTTGGGAGACTGCCTTTCATGAAAGCCTGAGTAAGAGCATTAGTTCTAAGCCTCGCCTCTCCTGTCTGTGACATGGGGTAACAGCAGCAATCGCCTCTGAGGTTGGTGGACACCGTGGCTGGAAACTTGAGAACACCTTCCAACCCCACTTTCCACATCCTCGTGAAACAGGAGGTTGGGAAAACTGGAGTGTCGTCTTTATTTCTTGAGCTTTCTCACTGGGATTCTCAGTCTGTGTTTGGCCCTGCCCTTTGTGGCTGCTCAGTCCTCACACCTATGGATGCAGGAGACATTATTGAAAAGTAGAACCTGCTCCCTTAATTTACATTTAAATTTAAATTTTAAATTTTTGGCTGAGACCAAAAGACTTTGCCCTAAAGGGTGATTTAGTAATTGGCTAAAATACAGTAACTAAATCAAGAGGGAGAGATACCAGACGAGAGGGAGAACATAGGTTTAGGGGTGAGAAGAGCTCACCAGGGCACAAGGAACCCCTCCTTTTCCATGACTCATCGAGTGTGGGTGGCGGATGGTTCATTGGTTCAGTTCTCCACCCACTTTGGGTGTGGGCCTGAGAGCCTGCAGTTCTAGCAAGTTCCCACGTAGTGTTGCATAGATGCAGAGAGAGGGATGTTTTTCTGCATCTGTGAGCTGCTCATCCCCCAACCAGCAGTCCGTGTCCATGCCAGTGGTACAGGGTGGGGAAGAGGTGGCACAGCTCCTGGTGGCAGTCTGTATGCCCAGGACTGAAGTGGCATGGATACTGGAGATCTCGTGGATGGGGACAGCCCAGGGCAGCTGGCCTTGAAGCATCTTGCTGAAGCCCCAAGATCACTGCCATAGGAGCAGTGAGGAGAGCCCATGAGGAAGAGTCTGTGGGGTGGACCGTCCCCTGGGGAGCATGGGAGACGAGCCTCGTGGTCTCAGATGCATCAGGAGAAGCCCAGCGGAGTTCCTGAGGAGGCAGAAACCGAGAGGGCTCGTTAGAGGACCAGCATTTGGGAACTGATCACACTTGGGCATCCAAGGTCAGCTGTGTGATAAGAGGAGAGAGGAAATCTTCCTCCATCAACAAGTGTGCC
Source organism: Xerus rutilus (assembly GCA_028644305.1). Lineage (NCBI taxonomy): Eukaryota > Metazoa > Chordata > Mammalia > Rodentia > Sciuridae > Xerus > Xerus rutilus. The sequence goes on along the minus strand of CM053409.1, from coordinate 1,796,357 downwards.
CTGGACATGGTCTTCTCTGTCCTGATCACCTAGCTTCAGCGCTGGGAGAGAGAGCAATAATGTTTAATGAGATGGACTGAGGATACAAAAAGACGGTTAGATTTTAGCAATTTATCTGACATCACTAGAACAGACCGATTATATTTTAAAAATTGAAAAATCTACATGTTGGCAAGGCTAATCTTTTTCATTCCCCTTCCTCATTAGCTCTTGAGGATGGGGACTAGAGTATTATTATTAATTATTTGAGATACACTTGAGATTCTTCAGTCAAATCTGTAATACGTTTAAAAGATACATTCTCCTTACGTTCAACATTTGGCATGGTTTTAACTTCAATAGCCAATGTATCAGGCACTGTTTTTCATAGTAAATGTTTTCTGAAAGAGTTATGCATGAAACTATTTTTGGATTAAAACTCCCTGAATGAAGAATTAATACAGTACTAATTGTCTGGAAAGTTATTATTCAACTCCTCATTGGTCAAATAGGCTTTTTGTGGTCCACCAAATGTCCCCCTGCCCCAGCTACCAAGTCAAGCAGGCGGTACGCATGGATTGCAGAGCCAGACTTCCTAGACACAAGCTGGACCCCGTGACTTCCTAGTTCTGGGATTCAGGGCTGTTACTGAACCCATCTGTGTAACAGTGTCTTTGTTTGTAAAATAGGACTAATCTTCACCTCTGCTTTGTGGGGCTGCTGTGACTAGGTTGACCATGTCTGGTCCCGGGCTGTGTGACTGGCATTTAGCAATGCCAGCTATTACTATTATTACTCCTACTGGTATTGTCACCCACACACTCTTAGGTGGCACTTGGGCTTGGTTGAGGAGATCATTAGCCAGGCTGTGTTGTTATTGTGTCACCTTAGTCCTGCCCATCTCAACTCTGCCCTTTAATTCTCTGTAATGTAGGAAAGCCATGATTTTCCAGGCCTCTGTCTCTCCCTTTATCAAGAGGGGGACCTTATCTGCTTCGACTTCTTCACTGAGCTAAGAGGCTCTAAGCAATTGCTCTGCAAATATGAACGTTTGCCCAAGGGGGCCTGAGAGACACACAAAAAGACCCTGACGTGCAATACTTCTTTCTACCTTTGTTTTCTCTTTTTCCATGGTGAATTAATCTTACTGGTGATGAATCATTAAACTATAGTTGATTGACAGTTATGATTCCTTGGGCTTTTACTTTTTCTCTGTCAAATATCCTTTTTACATTTTATTATATCCATGTTTTCTTATTTTTATATTTTGTTTCACCTGCGTTCTCTCTGCTCCCCAGTTTTTCTCCATGCAAATCGTGGCATAAGTTGTGATCCCCAGATGGCCTATCTGCCACTTTTTATAATGTCTTTCCTTGATTTGCAGACCACTGTTTTTACATTTTAACAGACAGAGCCCACTCCTGGAATCTTGTAAAGTGGAGGTTCTCATTCAGTAGCTCTGCATTCATAACAGCCTAAGGTGATGCCGGTGGGCCAAGGACATACCTTGAGCACCACTCTTCGGCAGAGGTAGTAGTAATAACAACGAGGGCCACGCGGCCATCGCTTGCAGAACACCTGCACCCCAGCACTGTTTCGTGAGCCTCAGGCACACTGACTGAACCCCCCAACAGCCCTGTGACAAACATAAGATTCTTTTTTTATCGGTGCATATAATTATACCTGGGTACACGGGAGGGATTGGGATTCGCTGGGACCCATCCGTACGTGCATGTGACACAGTTTGTCCATTGCATTCCCTAGCACCTCCCCTGAGATAGGCAACACTCGGCTTCTGCCATTTTATGGGTGAGAAAACTGAAATGCAAGGAGGCTAAGCAGCAGCCTGAGGACGTGCAATGGTGAGCATACACTGGCCCCGGAACCCGGGGGACTTCCTGTGACAACTGGCCCTCAGCTTATTTGTACTGCTTGTATTAAACCATCCTTGGATTCTATAATTATTGAGCCACCGATTTTTATTTAGAGCCTGTGGAGCTAAGTGGAGGGGGGCGTCGCTCAGCAGCACCCTCCAATCTGCTAGACGCTATCCATGAGGATGTGGGACTCGATGTGTAACCCGTCTGAACTGAAATGAGCTCAGTGCTCAGTTTGTAAGTGTAAAATACAAACCAGATTAAGAAAACAACATGGAAAAAATGTTAACTATTTCATTAATAATTTTATAATAAATAATTCACTAATAAAATAAGAATTAAAAATTCACAAAATTTTATAATAAATAATACTGAAATAAATGAAATACTATTTTGAATGAATTGGGGTAAATACAACATTTTAAAACAAATTTTCATTAGTTTCTTTTCAGTGAGGCTGGCGGGCATTTTAGAATTCTGTTTGTGGCGCAGGGTTTATTTCTGTTGGACGGCATCTGAGTGAAGCTTCCAGTACAGGTGGTCGGGCAGGCCCTTCCCCACAGTTTGCTCACTGGCACAGACACAGCCCTATTTGCTCCATGAAACAGGGCATGTCTAAGACTCAGGGAATGTGGCTGAGCCCGGGCGGGGCCTGTGGGTAACCAGACGTCTGATGGGTGGCGGGCCATGTCTGCTCTCCCTAGGCCCGAGTGTTGGTCCTTCCCACACTGCTCACAGTGAGTGCCCTTGAAGCCTTCCATACTGAACAAAGGATCATACATTGGTGTGTCGATTTTAGTGTGAAAAAGTGGATTCAAATCCTAGAAGGGACCGCATGTTCTTCCAGGGCATAAGCTTTTGTGTACAATTTGAAGGAGGGAACTAGACTGCCTTTAAGATTCCTTCAAGACTGAAAAATGGAAAATTGTTTGCTAGCTGCTACATGCAGGAAGATTTTAACTGGAACAGGTTTAAATTGCGTGGAGGCAGAGCAGGGGAAGGCCATCCAGCTCCAGGACACCGGAATGAACACAGAAGGCATTTTACATGGCTCAGTTCCTGAGCTGCAGGACTTCTGTGAGCACACAACTAGCTTTCCCTGCTCTTCAAGGTTGAGAGCATCCAGAGCCATCACAGGTCACCATGGTCCCTCCTGTTGCTGGAGTTGTCCAGCTACGTGAAAAGACAAAGAAAGGATTCTGGCCTTCTAATGATTCTCCCAAACCCAGTTAAATGGTCCATAAAATCAGGGGTTCTGAGTTCTCTGTGCTTTTCTTGTGCTTTCTGAGCCACACCCACAGGTGGAGAATAACTAATCTGAGACTTATTTTCCTATTTCAAGTTCAAAGTTAATTCTGTTTATTTAAAAAATTCTCATCTCTGAATTAGCAATGTTTGTTTTTAAAAGAGTGGGATCATGTGGACATGAGATTTTTTAAAATTAGTCTGATGTAAAATAATAGAGGTGCAAATAATGATTTCAGATATATAATGAGTAAGTCTTATTTTTATCTAAACTTTGGAAAAATTAATTTTGGTCAATGTGATTATTGACCTAAAGCTTTTCATTGACCTGATTAAATATGTAAACACATTTAAATATCTTTGGTGTTTAGGAGAATAGTATTTTGTTCCTATAAATTTTTCTTCTGTTTTTGAAAATTATTCATCTTAATATATCCTGGAATCCTTAATTTGTTCAGTGCTATTAAATGCCCTCTGGCAGAGGCATAGAAAAGAACTTCAGAAAAATAAATATCCTGGCAACTAGTCCTTGGGTCACCATTAATTTCAGAGACTAGTTCTGTGCTAGTTTACACAAATGTCTGTAATTTTTAAATCTTTAACTTAATAATGGCAGGTCATTTTAATATCAACTCATTAAACAGAGAACGAGAAAAGTAAAGGCAAATACATTTTTGGAAAACTTTTAAAATCTTGAACTCATTTTAAATATCAACCTGACATTTTGTACTTTGGGGTTTGGCCTCAAACACTATTTAAACCAGATGGCAAAAGGGCAGATTAGATTATGATGAATTCTTGGTGAATCTTAGTGGAACATCCAAAATATAATAGGTTGTAATTATTAACCCAAAATATCATCGATTCAAATTCTCTTCTACCATACATGTAATAAAACCCATTTGCTGCTTACAAAAAATTAACATGGTGAGAATTTATATTTTAAAGATTGTAAAACATAAACACTTATCAAGTGACAGTTTGTAAATAAGTTTGCGTTTTCTCTAGGCATCTAATTTCAGTACAGTATAGATTATTTATATTTGTATCATCATTTTTTATTGTTCAAATAAACTAGTCTGGCATTCATCTCTTCACCGAATTAAAAGTGTAGCTCATTTCCATGGTGTTTTTCTTTTTATTCAGTTCCCTTATAAGCACTAGCAAACTTTGATTTTAAAAGGGATCTATTACTAAGTGGAAAGCTTTAACTTAAGAATAAATGCAGACTTCTTTCAGGAAGAACAACCCTGGTAGCCAGCTCCCATGGCAATCATTGATTCAGAAAGGAGCACTTGTACTTGAAAATGGTCACACAGGGCAACAGAAATCCTGAGAGAAGAGAGCACTGCATATTTGGAGGATGAATTGCCATTTCCTTGTGTAAAGACTTGGTCATACCATAGGCATTATTTCTTTAAAAGGTCAAGTTAAATTTCTTCATGTGTGGTGATCTGCCCTCTCCTGGGCCAGAGTTATACAAAAGATCCATCGGATTTGTAAAAAGACATTCAGCTCCAAAAGAAAAAAAGAGAATGTGGTAAGTGAACCTGGTATTAAAATCTTAATATGTATTCATGACCCTGGCACCTCCTTGCAGTATGCAGTCCTTTTCAAATATTTGAGGAGCTCTCAGGTGTGCTTCTTATATTAATTCCCTTCTTATCTCCTTTTACTCCATTTGCTTTCTTGCAAAATAAACGCAGCTTGGCACTTGATGTCTTCCCTGACCTTTCTTTTAAGAACATCTCAGGTGTAACTCATAGGCAAGGGACAGAATTCCTCTCTTGCCCACATTTTTTCTCACTGAAATTTTCTTTTTAAGACATGTTATAATATTAATTTGTTCAAGAAGACAATTAGGGAATAGAAATAAACCATTCAAAGTTACTTATGAACCCAACACAATAATATGATCACTATTAACACTTGGGAGCCTGAGTCTTCAGGTATTTCATGTGTACATTGGTCCTAAATATCTGTGTCTGTATCCATGTTTATGTAAGCGTAATCTCTAGCTTTTTGTTTGTATGTTTCCGGTTCTGGGGAAGGCTCCCAGTGGTTTTTGCCCTACCCCCAGTGTAGCCTGCCCTTGCCTGTCCAGGCCAGAGGCCCTTGCTGTCAGAGTGGTAACCGTGATTTCTCCCGCCTCCCTTAGAAGTGGTGGGTGGTGCCACACGCTGGGCCAGTGGGGTTCGGGTACTCCCCTAGGGAGTCACAGAGGAGTTCATTGATGAATTTTCTGGCATGGCTGGACTGCAGCCGTTAAGCTACCAAGGTTTTAGGAGAGAGAACAGGTTAAGATGAGCATGCAGAAGAACTCGGTCCCTGTCACCTTGCCGTGTTGACCCCAGACGCTTCACCGTCTGACCAGTTCATCTCATGATCTGTGAGGTGAACTCAAATCCTTTCAGTTAAGTTCTTTTTTTGATTAAGAGAACTCGAGTTGATTCTTGCCACTTTAAAGTAGACTTTTAACTAACACAGAGTGTGCCAGTGATAACATTTCTGCTGGAAGGGGAAATGCTGGACAGTCACTCCTTCCTCCCATTCTGCACACGTGTCACCTGTCAGGAGATGATCCTGTATGAGCTTTGCCCACCTGGCACCCGTCACACCTTGCACTGTCCTTGCGGCTCATTCACAGTAAACCAGATAAAGCACAGGCCTGGGTGCCAGACACAGAGCAGGCACTCGGCAAGACAGCCCCAGCCTGATGATGAGGATTAGCTGATGACATTCACAGCGTCAGGTGGCACTTATTTTCTGCTGCGTCTTTTCAGTGGACCCAGTGGCCTACGTGGTTCATGAGGTGGTGTTATCTCAGGTTTCCTGCGGAGCCCAGGCCAAGTGCAGTGCAGTGTTTCTAATTCAGGCACCTGAATCACTGCCAACTTCTGTACGTTGTCAATGGCTAAAGGTCAGCTAAGGACGGGAAGGCGCATCCTACATCACATGATGCCACATCCGGGGGGTATTTTTTGTCATTTTCCCAGATTTGGGGGGACCAACATTGTTTTAAATCTACTTTCTGGAATATGAGGACATCCATAGTTCTACACTATTACAATATGCCTCAAAAAAACAACTAGAACTAAAAATATGGAAACTAAATGATTTGAAAATATGTCTGTCATGCCTAAGAAAGGTAAAAATGGCAGGCACAATTTAAATTGTCTTAATCTAACTCCACTTAATCAACGAGTTGAATTAGCCCTCACTTTCTATGACATGCTTGTTTAATTCCGCCTCACCAAGTCACGGAATTAACCACCACCCTCCATTCTTTCTGTGTCACATGCTGGCAGAGCCCACATGACCCTGTATGCCTAACACTAGCGGGTTACCTTCCAACACTCGCGTCAAATAGGTGCTGTCGAGTGGGAAGCAATCAACGATGGGAACTAGGTTGAAAATTCTAGAAGACTTGGGCATACAAAGGCCTTCTCTCTGTCTCTGTCCCTTTTTATCTGTCTCTCTGTCTCTCTCTGACACACACATTCTGCTTGGTTTTGAAATAGACAAAGCAGGGAAATACTGGTGTCCTTTTATGGGCACGTGCTGTCTTCAACAAGGTGAATTCTAATCGACCACACTCTGTTCACCTGAGAGTCCCTGGCAGTGAACCCAGTGCCTCTCAGGGACTGTACGTTTATGAGTATTTCAGGTTCATGGGAATGAAGGATCTATCTTTTTGAAAAATATCCCTTTCACTCTTCTGGTGAACTGGCTGGTTGTCCGTCCCAACATGTTGAATAGAGGGATCACTCTCTTAGAGCTGGATGTTTGTTGGACCAGATTCTTCCTGTCTGTAGGCTATTTATTAACAATACTTTGACTCATGAGCAAATTGTGGTGATTCTTTCCTTGTCACTCAGATACTTCGTGCCACGCAAGGACTATCGTTGCTCCAGGAATTTTGTAGTGTGTTGAAGTCTCAGAAGTGGAGCAGGTAAAGAGAGCGTCTCCTCCTTACGGCTCTGGAATCATGCCTAGTGGCAGCAAGAGCAGAGACAGCAGAGGAGCCAAGTGGCAAAGGTGTTCCACACCTCTGTGCTCATGACTTCAAGGGACGGACAAAGCGACACTGAACTCGAATGTCAGTAATGATCAAAGTGCCAAGATGTAATAACCTAACATAGAGGCAATGCCGAGATACAACCTAGAAGCCATATTGTATTCTATTAAAGTAGTTCCTTCCTTAACAACAACAAAAAAAATGAACGAAATCATAATAATAACAGAAAACTAATGTTGAGAACTCGTGTCACAAGCACAGAGAAAAACTACAAATCAATAGGAAAATGATCAGCAATCCATCAGAAAAGGAGCAGAGCATATGTACACAAGCAGGAACCTGAAGTCCATAGAAAAAGAGCCCCGAATGGTTGTTAGACATATTTAAATTCTTCATCTTCATTGAGATGAGAACAAGAGAATGAGAATTTCCATTAAACCAAACCTGACATGCCATTTTTTATTCCTATAAGACTGACAAACATCAAAAGTGTCATAAAGCTTTCTTGTTAGCGTGAAGGGAAACACTAGCTTCATGCGTTGCCGGTAGGAACAATGTAACATAATTTCTGAAGAGAATTTGTCAGTATCTATCACAATGACAACTATGTACCACTTTCTGTCCTGTAGTTCCCCACTTCTTACTGTATGCTCCTATTCTGTGAACTTACTTCACAGTGCTGCTTATCAACATTAAAATCAAACCCTACACAACCACAGAGGTGGTGTTGCATGCATGTAATTAATATCATTAATTCAATGGTCACATAAAAGGCAGTTGTCATTTCCCTCAATATGGTATCTCAGATGTCTAAGGAAACTCTTCCACTAAACATGATCAATTAATATAAAAACATTTCAGATACAGGGCTAAATTTGTGATAAAGTATGGAAACCCCTTAGAAGCCAAAAATGAAGCTTATACACAAATCTGGAGGTGAAAGCAAGGTGGAATTAACAGCTGACTGAAGAACTTGCCATTACCTGGTGAGCTGGAGCTTCAGTGTCCAGAGCCGTGGAAGACAGAGGAGGCCATGCTCATGCATTGTGGGGGGTAAATTCTAAGGAACCTCATCAAAGGCATCCAAAGGGCCACACCCCTAACTAAGTTTTACTAGTCTGGGTGGGGATAGGGAGCCCCTGTGATACAACAGGGGCAACATATGGTCATAATTGAGACTAAAGAATACGATCGCTCTTCGTGGAAAGTGGAGACACAGGTTAGCGCTCACACAGGTGTGTGATCCAAATATGAACTTCCTCCCTGGGATCTGAAATACCTCAAGCGAATAACTTATTTGGATGTGCTGGGTTAATACTATACCCCAGCATTGGAAAGAAATGAAGGGTTGGGAGAGGGGGGGTCTCTTCTCCAAGGTCATATATGTTGTATATACTCTAGGAATAAAAACATTGGTGGAACCACATAGAACAACTTGAGGGGACAGTGACCTGGCAGGATCTGTCACCTTGGAAAGTGCATAGGACTTTTGTCCTGTAATCTACTTCTTTCTTACATACTCCTATTCTGTGAAATTAATTTTAAAGCATATTTATTAACATTAAAATAGATCTGTTGTCTGGGGTCTTATATATTAGATACATTCCAGGAAAAAAAATTGATTGAATATCACTTCATTACCAGATGAGAGAAAAAAAAATGTGATTATGTCATTGGTCATCTTAATACAGATGACCAAATACAGATGATAATACAGATGATTCAAAAATATTTAAAATCAATTCATGTTAAAAATGTGGGAAACTAGGACTGAAAACAAATTAATAAAATCTTATTTGTGGTACCTACTCAAGCTTAGAGTAACCTCAAATTTGATGATGAAACATTAAAAAGCATTCACTTTAAAATTAAGAACATTATATTCAGAAATATATTTATAATATTTAACATGCATCTTATAATTCAAACCTGTACAATAATATAAGTTAAGGGTGGAATGATTTATAAAAAATATTATTTTTTTCAGATAATATGAGAGTCAACAAAAAAATCAGTGTAACCTACTAAAAAATCATTTGATGCTATGGGATAGGTTAAAAGGTTTGCTTTGGAAAGTATAAATATGCAAAAATGTCAATTGCTTTTCTGAACATCAGTAAATGTTTAATTCTAAAAAGAATAAAGTTTAGAAGAGAAAAAGGAGAGAATCCAAAAATATGATAAAATATGAGAATTTCTATGTAGAATTTTATAAAAGATTTCATTAAAATCATTAAAGCATTCCTCGTAAAGAAGTAGCTGTCATATTTATCCATGCATGACTTAGTATTACAAAATTACTAATTAATTTATGAAAATAAAAAGACCAAAGATAGCCATAAGCCCTGCAAAAAAATAAAGTGAGAGAATTTACATAAATAAGTGTCATAATGCTTTTTTTATTAAGCAATAAAAACTAAGACAGGCAAGAGACAGACATATGAACCACTGAAATAGGAAAGAACGCCCCCAAATAAACTCACAAAATCATGAAAATCAATTGTATGTCAGATGTCCATGGCAAATCACATGTAAAATCTTGGGGATAAAGTGGACTATATTTATTACAAATATATTTAGGTATGCAGGTGGAAAAGATGAAATACAAGGCTGACATCAGACTGTAAAACGTCAATTCCAAATGGAAAGTGAAAAGCAATTTTATGTGCTGGCATAGGGCAATTATTTTATAACCTTCAGACAAGAAAAGATGTTCAAAAGTGAAGCACAAAGCTAAAGCTACATATGAAGAAAATGATGGACAAATTTCACTACGTTAAAATTAAAAAGAAGCCATTTATCAAGAGATCATATGACAGTGAGGAGAGAAGCTTCCCGAGCGGGAGAGTCGTTCATAGATTGTCTACTGACAAAGGGCTCCAGCAAGACCACATAGAGGATTCCTCAACTGCTTGAAAGAAATATAACTAGCAGGGTGTGGTGGTGCAGTCCTGGGATCCCAGCGACTCTGGTGGCTGAGGCAGGAGGATCATAAGTTCAAGGCCAGCCTCAGCAACTTAGTGAGGCCTTGTCTCAAAACTAAAAATAAATAAATAAAAAATAGGGTTGGGGGATTGTTCAGTGGTAACACCACTGGGTTCAATCCCCAGTACTGGGAAGGATGGGGGGGCGGGGAGATTATAGAAATAAGGTGAAATAAAAATGGTAAATAAAAATAGGAAGTAGTGATACAAAGTGAACTAAAAATGGAAACAACAGTGCTAGATCACTAGGCACCTGATAGATTGGTTTAGAAAAAAAATAAAAGTAGTCTAAAAGCAGTAAAGATTTGGAGAGGCAGGAGCTGTCACAGCCTGTGCATGGACATGTCATTTTGATACAGCCAACTGGGAAGCATCTGGAATTATGTAAAAGACATGAACAGAGGCACCCTCTGGACTCCCCAGGCCTGCCTGGATGCTCCTTACCTCTGCTCCGGGACATACACGGAAGAATGTCCACACAGGTTACGACTGAAGCCAGAGGTAGCCAGTGTCAGAGAGGAGTGTCAGGGAGAGGTGCGTGTGCTGTTTTACTCCCGTGAAGAATGCTTACTTTCTGTAGAATGGGTTTTCCCCGGGTGCGCTTAGACGAGTCTGATCTGTGATCATCGTCATATCGTGCATGTGTGTGGTAGCTCTTATCTGTGGTTCTAGCTCATGAACACACACTTCCGAGAGGATGGAATAACCGGTGGACAACAAACCTGTTAAAATATTCTCAACAGTATGTAATGATGAGACAGAAAATGAAAAGACGCAATTTCACACGTGCTGGACTGGCAAGAATAAGAAGTGTTGTGACATTGCAGGAAGATGGTGGTGACCGTGTAAACCCACAAAAGCACTGTGGAAGGCAATTCTCTGTCACCTAGGAGAGTCATGCCCACCCCTGCGCCCTTCCTCCATCAGACGTCTGTTGCAGAGGAACTCCAGCGCTGTGCCCAAAGCAAATACTACCGGTCACCAGCACTGTCATTCATGATGGCTGAGCACCAGAACTCAACCCACGTCCTCCGTCAAGAACAGGTGATCCCACCTGGGTGCCTCTGCAAGGGTGAGAATTAATGGAGGGCCACTGTGTGCATTAACAGACAAATCACAATCACAACAGAAAATACGTGATGCAGAAGAATGTGCACAGGATGATTTCCTTTTTGTTGCTCCAACACAGGCAATATGAAATTAACTTTAGAGATGTGTGTGCTATAAAACATTAAAGAAAATCAAGGCAACGTAAAATCTAAAACAATTTTTTAAAGCTCTAGGTGGTGCATAAAAGAGACTATAAAGAGTCTCAAATTTATTGATAACATCCATAAGATAGCCAGTGGGTGGGCATTTCATTGTTATTCTATGTATCTTTCAGATACTATATGAATGCATTTGCTATATGTGTGTGTATAAACATATAAACGTGTACATATGCCAACATCTACATCTATATATATAATATATGCAAGTGAGCATGACTTATGAATGCAATCTACAATCCCTAGTTTAAAAAGAGTTAATGGCAAAGGGAAAAATAAAGAATGACTTGACCTTTGTATCATAAAATGGAACCTTCAGGACAAATTAATGGTAAAAAAGAGAGGCATAGAGAAGGATGCTATGATCTGTATGAATAATACAGCAAAGTAAGAATCCATGTGCCTTTTCTCACTTGCATTGACCGAGTGTGCACAGGACCCTGTCATCCAGGTGCGACTCAGAGGAGTGGGAAGAAGAGCTTTTACTGAGTGCAGCTCTTCAACTTTAGCCCCTCACACCGAGCAAACAGGACCAATAATACATAACATTTAAAAAGTGATAGTATTCCACCCAAATGTTCTGATTAAGCTGGATCCTACTATATCAAGATGAGTGGGAGGGAAGGAGAATCCTGCAGCTTCTAATAAGGACCAGGCCTTGCCCGGCCTTCTCACCTAGAGGGCCCGGGATGAAACCGGGGTGCCCTCCTGGTGCTGCAAAGGGCAGGCAGGAGGAAAGGAACGCCGGCTGTGAAAATTAGTGTTATAAATCGCAGATCATGTAATAGTAGAAGGGACAGATTCAGTAATGTCACACCAGCCTCAGCGTTCATACCAGTTCTGATTAGCCGGGCTCATGCCAGTCACGCACACTGGTTTCCACAGAGACCAGCCAGAATTCCCAATTTTTACCAGCCTTAGAAATCTGACTTTCTAACAAAAACTAGCTTCTTATATTCCTGCAAGATCTCGAGGTTGAGCAACACCGGAGAGCCACAGCAGAGAGCTAACAAGCGGGTCAAAGTAAAACCATTTATTTATGACGACGCGGTCTGGCCAATTTTTTGAGGTTCATATTTTACGACACTTTTTGCTGATCTGGAACTTTCCTTCTATTAATAATTATGCTAAATTTACTAAATATATGACTCAGTTGTCTAAAACTTACAGATTCTTCATTTCAATACACTGATTATTTTTTAATTTTGTGATTTTTAAAATGCCTTTCGGTAGCACAGCATAAATTCTTGTTTTGCTGGTTTGTCCATTTGCTCTGCTATCCTGAGTGGTGACGTAAGTTTCCCAGGCGGTACCCTGAAGTAACCCAAGTGCTAATGTTGCTGCATTATTGATTCATTATACCAGTTAACACACGTGTATGCCTACTGTTTGTGAAACCCTTTACTAGGAGGTAGGTAGAGAGAGAAAGATGGGAATGTACATACGCCACTTCTCAATAAATCGGTTTGCCTGTTTGTAGGGGAGAGCCCAGATGTGTGTGACTAGAGGAGGAGAGACAGCCAAAGATAATTAAGATCTTTACCATGCTTTGTATGCAGCATCTACGGTTGTCAGAGAAACCTGACTTCACCAAGGATGCAGGGCAGAAGGAGCATTTTATCTGAATTTTGGGAGATGAGACCAAGTATGAAAAGAAAGAGGAGAGATTTTTCAAGAAGGGGAAGAGCATGAACCGGCTGAGGTTGTTAGTGCGAAGGTGAATTGCTCATCTGGAAAACGAGGGGCTGGAAGAGGCCAAGTTCAAATCCCCGGAGGCAGCCACAGAGGGCCGCGGGGGTCGGCCACAGGGCCGTGAGAAACGACGGCAGCGCTAACTTGTTCACAGGGCCATTAAGTGGTCTTGAAACCATTTTAGGAAATACTTAAACCTGAAACATATTTTCTTTAAAAGAAGAAATATTGATTGAGTCCTCTTGTTCATTTTCAGGGAAATGGATGATTGCGGAGAACATAAAGTTAGGCGAATTAATCCACTCTCTGAAAGATGAGAATCGCACGTTTTCTCTCATATGGAAACTGGAGAAGAAAGAAAAGAGAGAGAGCGAGAGATGTCAAGGGAGCAGAGCAGACACCGCTGGGGTGGGGAAAGGGGAGGTGTGGGGGAGGGGCAGGGGAGGAGGGGTGGGGGTGACGCTGATCACATGATTCCTGGGCAGGTGCAGACGCCACAGTGCGGTGGGCTACTAACATGCACTAACGCGGAGTTACAGAAGGAACTAGAGATACTTAGGCACGGTAGCTTACAAATAGATATTTTTAAAATGGTTATTAAATAAAAAAACATATGACACACACACGTTTCCACAGGTCTAAGAAAGTGAAGCGGGAATATGGCTAAATAGATGAAGTAGGGACTGTTTCCCTGGGAAGATGCTCTTGAATTAGCTGTCATGGGCCCTGACGGGTAAGGCTGACCTTGGAACATGGGATACAGTGGCGCTGGACGGAGAAGTCCCGTGTAGGCGGAACAGAAAGCGTTTGTACCAGGTGATGCAGTAGGAGCGGGTAGAACCACTCCACGGTCCCCTGGCTGATGTACAGACAGCGCCAGGATCTGTGCACAAGGGATCTAAAACCCAGTCCTAGCTCCTCGTGCCACCTGGCCAGGAGCTCCTTCTCTCCCTTTGAGCAGGCTCAGCTAGCGGAGGAACTAGCAGCCGCATCAGTTAGTTTCCGTGGAAACAGGAATAACTCAGAAAGTTTCCAGAGAGCCAGTAGACTTTGTGGAGCACACGCAATGTATTCCTCCAAGTTCTAAGTTTTAAAAATTATAATTAAATTTGCACAGTGATGTATAGTCAAGAAGGGCAAAATTTTATATCCTACAAGAACATGCGGTCATATCTAACCATAATATTATGATGTTTCCATATCTTATAGAATTGCAGTGGGAAAACACAAATTTGTTTTCATGAGTTTACTGCAAAATCAGCTGTCAGATAAGCTTTAATTTAAAGATAATTAGCTTTTTTTTTGTAATTGGAGACATCAGAAGAATGTTGTAAAATACCCCAAAGTAAACAAACCCAGTTGGTGGAGTAAATTAGTTTTGATTTACATGAGATTTTATATGCCTAGAGATTCTGGTTGGGAAGAAACTGAACTTTTTGAATACTGATGCAATTTTCGTTCATTTTATTTCTTATGTTTGCCTAATATTGACTTTATTGACTTTTATTCCTATCACCAACTTTCCCAAGCCTTTGAAAGTTGCTTTACCATCTCATATGGTCATTAGCTTTTCCATTAGATGAATTAAATTCCAGTGATGGAGATATTGGTAATCTTCAAATTATGTGGAAATGACCTCGTTATGTAGCAGCCATAATAATAGAAGTCTGAACTGGTAGGTGATATTTCAGTATGACCACACAGTTCCTAAACAGAGACTGGCTTTAGAGAGCCTTGAATCAACAAGTTAGGAGAATAAGCTACGTAGAAGGGGTAGGAGGGGAGAGGAAGTTCTCCCAGGTTTGGGGATTATGGCTTTTGATTTCATATGGGCAAGATGAAGATCTACAGGCTCTCTCTGTTTATCACCAAATCAAGATTTCCAAGCCCATTTTCTTAAAATAGTTTTATGATCTAGTCATTTTGCTTGGCAGAACTGGAGAATACTTCCCTATATTTACATATAAAAATATGTATGTATTTATGTATAAAGATATACCTATTTTATATATTAATGCATATTTTATTTATCTATAAACATATATGTATGTGTGTGTGTGAACCCCAGGGGCACTTTACCACTGAGCTACATCCACAGCCCATTTTTTGGAATTATTTTGAGACAAGGTCTCACTAAGTCACTGAGCTTGGCCCCAAGCTTGCAGTCCTCCTGCCTCCTGAATCTTGGGGATGGGCGAGCACCGCCATACCCAGCCAGAAGTGGAGAACACTTCATGCTTTGGCCCTAAAGTGTTCAGCTAAAGCCTAGTGACATTCCTTAGATTAAGGAGCATCCAGGGCTGCTGGTGATGGCAGGTGAAGTTGGTATACTTCTGTTGGCCTGGGGCTGTTGGCCTGCGGGCGTTATGATGCCTCTCAGAGAACTCTGGCAGAGGCTGACATTTCCCGGGAGAAGTCCCCTACACACATTCACTTGTAATCATAAGCCACTTCAGGCGTCCACACCCTCTTGAACTACCTCAGTGTACCCCAGGTTAGAACCCCAGGTTTAAAGAATTAAATCTCAAGATGACAAAGCCTAAGGGCTGCGAGCCAAGCAGCTCCCACCCGAGCCTGTGCTTTCCCCCATGATTGCTTTCAATGGAGCTTCCTCAAAGCCAGGTCATTTCCTCTCCTCTCGGGCAGGAGCTATCGGCATCCACCAGCACTCTGTCGCTGTCCCTGGATCTTGTATAACCTTTTTTTCTCCCTCTTATATCCCCAGTTTTAGCCAATCAATATTTAAATTAGGTTATCCTTTCCAAGAAAATACTTTTAGACATCGGCTCACAGTGAATGCTCTTCTCTGCAATTTTAACTTGTAACATTTTCTGGGTGTGTGGTGGCACCTGGGTGTGACGGTGACCCCCTTTAGCTTAGGCTTCCGTGTCACTCAGATTCTTTCCGTGGGAAACTGCTCGGGGAGGCAGGATTTTGCTGAGGATGCCACCAACTGCGGTGACAGTTTCTCCAAGGACCACCAGCACAGGTAGTCACACGACAGACACCTCGCGAGTGGTGGGTTTGGCCTCGTGGTAGGTTTGGCCTCGTGGTTTGTGAGCATTCTTGCGTGCATGGCTACTTTCTGTTTACCAGAACCAGCTGTACCCTGATTTCTGAGAGGAGCCACAGGTGCTGACCATTCCTTGAACTCCCGTGTTCTTGTGGTCTGAGCTTGTTTTGCAGCCCGAGCATTTTCCACACCTGGGTCAGCAGTTCCACGCCTCCCACGCCCCTGGGGGCGGGGGTAGAAAAGATATATA
>CM053409.1:1707707-1779931 GCA_028644305.1 Xerus rutilus | reverse complement strand
GGGCTAAAAAAGTACTATAAGGGCCTTCTTAAAGACTATAGAGCAGTCTAGTCCCTGGTTCCCTCATTCGGGAGGTCTCAATGTGGGCCATGCGGACTTACAGAAAAGGCTACACACAGAGGGGCCACATCTTTTCCCATTATCACCTTCTCTGTATGGAGGCTGACTAAGGACTCTCTTCTAAGTAAAAGGGTTTTGATTCAGGGACAAATCAGTGAGTTATCTAAGACCTTTGAATCCACCCAAGAAGCGGTTTCTACCCAGTCCCTTAAAGAAGTTGAAACGGATAGCGAGGAAGGGAAAGGAGTGGATGAGGAGGAAGATGAGGAATTGCAGTTGGAAAAGGACATCCAGACATTGCAAGAGATTACAGGAGTGGGAATTAAAAGAACAACGTTAAGCAGGAACCGAAGTATTAGTGGGAAGACCACCTGCCTTTAATCCAGGACATGAGTCTAGGAGGCCTGCAGGTCCTACAGCGCCTCCATGAGCCTCAATCGGGAGGCGTGGGGTTCCCAGTAATAAAAGTATTAGATACAGGGGCTGCTGTTTCTGTCACACTTCAAAATCAGTGGCCACCAAAGTGGCCTACTCGAAGGGTTGCAACCACTTTGCAAGGTTTAGGTTATAATTCCAATCCATTACAAAGCTCCAGGCTTATCCCTTGGAAAGATGCTGAAGGGCATAACGGACTCTTTCAGACTTATGTCCTTTCCGATCTGCCTGTTAACTTATGGGGTAGAGACATTTTGTCTGCCGTGGGGGCTGTGCTAACCATGCAGCCGGTCCAACAAATTACTACAGAACAAGGATATGTTCCAGACAAGACAGTGCTGAGGGTGACGGAAAGGCAGGGATGTGAGCCGGGATGGGGTGTAGGAAAAAGACCACAGGGTAGAACAGCTCCCCTCACTGCTGAGGATGATACAATAAGACTTGGTAAGGATAGAGCAGGACTGGGAAACTCTCAATAAGGGCTACTGCAGCAACGGCCTCAAAAATAGACCCTATACCCCTTCAATGGAAAACAGATGATCCTGTGTGGGTAGAGCAGAGGCCCTTAACTAAGGAAAAACTTAGGCTGCTCGGTCCCTGGTGAAAGAACAATTAAAAGCAGGGCATTTAGTTCTATCAACATCCCCCTGGAACACACCTACTTGTCATTAAAAAGTCTAGAAAATGGAGACTTTTACAAGATCTGAGGGCTGTCAGTTTAAGTCACATCCTGTTTTTTTTCCAAAAACAGTGAAGACCATTCCTATCCCTAAAGCTCGTTCAGTCTTTACTGACGGGTCATCTAATGGTACTGTATCACTGTACTCCTCCACCAAAAGTATCACCCAACGATTTCATCCAGGGTCTGCCCAGAAAATCGAACTTCAAGCATTGACCCTGGCACTTCAGATGTTTACCTATGAGCCTATTAACATCTATACTGACAGTGTGTGCATTTCCAAAATCACTCCTTCCTTAGAGACAGGGCTACAGCGGCTAACATCCACGCCGTAGACCCGATGACGGGGTAAGCCGTGTTCGTTGGTCCCTGCAACCTAGGACAGACTCCAGGGAAAAAGGGAATTGTGAGCATTCTTGCGTGCATGGCTACTTTGTTTACCAGAACCAGCTGTACCCTGATTTCTGAGAGGAGCCGCAGGTGCTGACCATTCCTTGAACTCCCGTGTTCCCGTGGTCTGAGCTTGTTTTGCAGCCTGAGCATTTTCCACACCTGGGTCTTCAGTTCCACGCCTCCCACGCCCCTCGGGGGGGAGAAAAGATATATAAGCCCAGAGTGCTAACGAGCTACAAGCTATGAGCTTTTTCTTCAGAATCGTTTTTTTTCATCCGCGGCTCCCTCGCAACTCGGTTTCACTTTGGTCCAGCGCAGGTGCTGGCGGTGGTTGTTTGTCTCTTAGCTGACTTCCTTCCCCCAGTTGCTAGAAAACTTGGAGCTGAATTCGGGGCAAAGCCTATGGCTTCTTGGTATGCTTCCAGCTTGTGACCATCGATCATTTTCCTTTTATGCAAACTTCCTCCCAATAATCTTCTGATAATATCACTTAAAAACACAGCTCAATGTCCTTCCTGGAAAAAGTTAGAAAAACGCAATAAATACATTATGCGAAACTCCACTGCGCTGGGGCAATGCTGGAAGAGGGGTTTGATTGCCAGAAACGCAGCGAGGGGCGAGGAGAGAAGACTGGAGAGAAGGAAGGTCGCAGGCATGAGGGGAACGTGAGCCTCACTCATATCAAAAGGAGCCATTTGCTTTATGGGTCAGGATGATCTGGATTTAAATAACTCCCCATCTCAAGCCCTCCATTTCCCTCTTTCCTGTCTTGCCTACAAGCCTTATGCCTGGCCTATCTTTACTTGCTCTTCATTGATTATCTCCCTACCAAAACATGAGCTTCATAAAGGCAATTTTTTCCGTAGCTGGGGCAGTGACACACAGCTATAATCCCAATGACTCAGGAGGCTGAGGCAGGAGTATCACAAGTTTGAGGCCAGCCTCCACAACTTAATGAGACCCTGTCTCAAAACAAAAAGAAAGGCTGGAGATGTGGCTCAGTGGTAGAACACCCCTGAGTTCAATCCCCAGTACAGTTTTAAAAAAATTCACTGTTGCTTACCTATCCCCTCAACCTATCACTGTGCCTGACCCTAGGCAGGTATTCCACAAATAATGAAGGAATAAATAGATACTAAACATAATCTGAGCAACACAGGGTCCAAATGGTCTCACCAAACAATTTACACTTTCTGATTCCAGGGGCTCCAACACAAGTTTTCTGGATTTGACTCAGTTATATTATCTTTCCTTCATTTATTCCTTTCATGATGATTTGGATTAGATGCACTATAAGATTTAATGCCAAGTTCTTTTTCTCAAATTCTATCAAAAAATTTTTAAAATGTTTGTTCAGTAAGAATCCATGAAGGATAGTCGTTTTCAAAATATCCTCATGTTCTTTTGTAATGCCTCTGCAAGGAGATTTATTTCTGGGCCAAGACTCTTTATTTTTGAAAGATTACAAAGCCTCATACGTGCAGATCAGCAAACTTAATACTAACTTGGTAAGACAGACCTTAATAGCTTTATTCTGGGGCAATTTTGAACAAGTAATTGTTCCTGTTTTGAAAAGACATTAGCAGCGGCTCTAAACTTAATGAAAGTGTCTTGGGGCTGTGAAGTCAATTGAAGTAGATCTGGATCCCTTCCGTGTTGGTTTTATGAACGAGGACACTGGATTCTACAGGGAGGACAGGAACAACTCGCCCTGCATCATCTCCTCGTAACTGGCCGACTTTCCATCATTGCCTACATTTATCTTTACACTTCTCTGGTCTGTGCCCTGCAGCATTGAATAATGAGCCGCCTTTACGTGTTCTTCAAACATTTCAGCTACTCCAGCTCATTTGCATAGCTGGAAGTAAAATACTTCTCAGGACAATCAAAGATGCTAGATAGGAAAAACTCATTCCTTGAATTCTAGAAATTTCATGTTTACAGCAACATTCTTCCTCACTTGCTACATTTGGGGCTCTAGTGGGATCCCAGGGTGAAGAGTCCCTAAGGAGCTCAATCTGGTGGGAAGAGTCACACATCAATATTGTTGAAAGGATGTGGGGCAATGATTCCAAGGCAGAGCACAGGAGAAAAGTCACAAGGTGTGCATTTTCCAGGATTAGGTGTCACAGGCTAGTCTTCTCCCTGCCCGTCCCACCCCAGCTCTGCAGAGGGAAGTTCCCCTTCAGCTCTTGGTGTTCCCGTGTTTGGTCACCTGGGAGAGAACCACACCGCCAGCTGCTCCGTCCCCTCTACTCTAAACTGCAGAGGCTAAACTCATAGTGTGGCTGAGAGGCGGGGGCTGCCTCTTTCACAGCCCTGCCATCAGAGGAAGCTGGTCCAGCTGCCCGAGGACACTGAGAACTCGGCTGACTCCACCCAGCTCCACTCAGGTGCAGAGGCTCAAAGCTGGGGGAGGCTGGAGGCTCCCACCCTGCATGGGGCAAAGAGCTAAAAAGAATTAAAAGAACTAAAAATTTGAATTACACTTAACAGAATTAAAAAACTTCCTGTGGTCATCCTTCCAGATGCAGGAAAAGAGCTCAACAAAATATCAACACTGTTTTACAATAAAAATATTCAACAGACAGTGCATGGAAGGGAATTTCTTTCCACCTGATAAATGATATCTGAAATTCACAGCACTGTACTTGCGGGTAAAAGACGGGATGTTTTCCCACTAAAATTAGGTGTGAGGTGTTTCACACTCGTCACTTGTGCTCAGTGGTGTGCAGGGAGAGAGGCGGCCACGCAGACCAGCTTTGCTGAACCTGACCAGCATGGCCTCCCAAAGGCTAGCCCCGTTTTAAATTACCATGCAGACTGTCTCTACCCATCCCGTCACAAAGCATTTTGACCTACACGATCTGTGAAAAGGGGACATTCGTTGTGGTTTTATTTGCTCTAGTTATAATCGAGGTGGAGCATGTCTGACATGTCGCCTATTTTCCGTAGTAGCTCTGCAAATGCCTCTTGTGTCTCAACTCCTTTTATTTGCTATTGATTTTTCATGTTGATTTTTAAAACTTTTTTTTTGGTACTGGTGACTGAACCCAAGGATACTTTGTCTGATCTACATTCCCAGACCTGTTTTTTTATTGAGTCTCTAAATTTCCCAGGCTGTCCTTGAACTTGAGAGCCTCCTGCCTCAGCCTCCCAAGTTGCTGGAATTTCAGGCATGCACCACCACAAACAGCTTGGAACATTTTATATAGTAATATACACTTTGTGGTTTTTGCAAACTTTTTACTATGTCTCTTGATCTTGTATGTATGTACATATGTATGTAATATACACACATAATGAGAGAGCCAACATAGGTATTTTGTCAACTGTATCCCCTGTGCTTTTGCATCCTGCCTAGAAAGAACCCCCTATTTTCTAGAGAACCCTATTTTCTAGAATATTTACATGTTGGCCTGCCCAGTATTCTTCCATCAAGGGAAGAACAGGAAGCCGGGTCCACCTCACTCCAACAAGTATATGCCCAGTGCCTCTTCCATGGTTTGCCTTTGGTTTGGGTCTGAGGTGTCCTCCCAGAGCTCCTGTTAGCACAGCAGGGGCAATGACTGGCTTCTGAGAGCTGTCTCCTAAACACGGGATCAGTCCATAGGACGGACTAATAATTTGAAAGGACTGCTGTGCTGGGTGGTAAGGGCAGGCGGTGGGCGTGGCTGGAGGAAGTAGGTTCCTGGACGCCCTTGTGGTTGTATCTTGTGCCCCGGCTCCTCCCCGCTCCCTGTGCTTCCTGGTTACTGAACTGAGCAGCTGTCCCACCACGTTCTTCTGCCTTGATGCTCTAGATCTTGGGCCCAGAGCAGTGAAGTTGCTGGCCATGGACTGAACCTCTGAAACCACAAGCCCCAAATAAATTTTCCTCCTCTAAGGTGTTGTCGGGTGTTTGGATCACAGCAACAAAAAGCTGACCAGGTTTCCCTGACCCTTTTTATTTAAAATAACCTGTCTTCCTATCATGTTAACATGTCACATTATCATTGGTAAATTACTGTGGGGGTTTTAAAGCATATGTATTTGGGTTATTTATCACAGTTTCCCCTGGTCTATGTAGGGAAGCGGCCTACCATGGGTATTAACCATATCAAAACAATCTTGCAGAGTGTATTGCAAAGCATAGATGGTTTGAGATACTGAGCAGCTCTCCCTGTTATATAGGTAGCTAAGCAGGCAACATACCTGTGCAACTGTCCGTGTCCTGCAGCTGCCTGGGATGGACTAACTTGCCACAATGTTTACTGTCTGCTGAAAAAAGTGCTAGACGCTTGGTCCTGGGTTCATCTTTCAGTCAAACCTGTATCCGCAGGTGTCATCTAGGCTATTTTCACAGTGCAAGTGGAATTTGGGAGCAAAGATATCCACTGCAAATGTTCTTAAAAATATAACTTTTACAACTATACACTTATGTAAATCGGTGTCTAGATTATACTGTGAAAAGAAAAATACCAAACCTTTAGAAACCTAAAACGTTCTTTGCTTCACATACCACACTTCTAGCACAAGGTATTGCAGGGGAGGGTTCTGGGTGGTCATTAGTGTACAGCTAAGGCACCTGCTTCCTCGTCAGGCACTGAGTGCTAAGTCAATGCCAAGTGTTTCAGGATTGATGCAGTAACATTGGCTTCCAGTGCCACTATCTGAACCAGTTAGCACTTGCTCCTGTATCAGCAAAACTTCCCAGACTTCCAAATGGTACTGACTTATCACACGGACATTCTACTTCCACAAATGGCTCAATCTGTTCTAGTTAGCTAGAAATTCTCCAAATAGGTTTTTGGGGACAAAACCTGCTTTCCTGGGTTCTGGAGTTTCCCTCGACTTCCTCTGAGGGAGGAAGAGAGGATGGAAGAGTGTAAGTGGGAGAACCTTGCAGCTCTAGAAAACCATGCAGTCACTTCCACTTCTGTTTCATGGTTCAGACCTCAGGCATGCGCCTCGTTGCAGAAAAAGATGTGAAAATAGTCTAGCTGGGGGCCCTGAAGGGACCAAAAAGTTGTGCAAGAGCTATGTGTTAAAACTGTCACTTGCAATCTTGGTGGTAGATGGGGTGTCAATCGCCGTATTAGCTGGAGGAGAGGTGGGACAGAGGGCCTCAGTGGTCAGAGCCTCACCTGACATGAGCTTATGCAGTGACTACCCTCTTTGGGGGCAGAGTTCAGGAGAGTTAAAACAGATCCCAGAAGTCAGTGGCCTTAGAGAGCTGGAAAACAACTGCTTCTGGACCTCAGATCCTGCAATGGTTGCAAAAAGCTTTGTGTTTGCCTGCTCGGCCTGTCATAGAAAAATAGCCGAGACTGCAGCAGAAACAACAAAACTGTAGTTTTTCACAGTTCTAGAGACTGGTAGACAGATGCGTCCCAACTGTGTCCTCAGAGCTTTTTCTCTGTGCTTATGTGCAGAGAAGGAGGAGGAGAGGCTGAGCTGGTGAGCATGCCAGTACCTCTTCCTTTCCTCGGGCACCAGTCCGAGTGACTCGGAAGCTACTCTTAGGACCTCCTTCAACCTGAATTCTTTCTAAAGGTCCTATCTACAAATAGTCACCTCGGAGGTCACATCACAGGTTAGGGCTTTAACATATGGGGGGACTGAGTTCAGCCGGTAACAGAGTAACAAAGGCCCAAGTTTAGACTTCTCCATAAACCACCCTGACTCAGCAGGGTTGATATTTCAGATGACCCAGGAGGTCAAGCCTATTAGCCACTTTGTCAGTGATAAAATCTGGCAAATCTGTTTAACTTTGCTGTATAGGTGTCCTTAAAAAAAAAAAAAATTGAATTCCAAAGTCCTTACAGAACCTCACTCTTGACTCACTTATTGGCTATATTCAATTGTCTGGAAATTATTTCTCTCTTCTGTCCATATCAATCTCCCCTGAGGCATAGGCAGTGCAGATTTCCCAGGTCATCTTCTGTAAAATTGGTAAATGGTGCTCTGGGAGCCATTCTTGATTTGCTGACTGATGTTTCCTGCTGTGCAAGGTTAAGGTTAAGATCCTGAGCAATGGTGAGTTCATGAGACAAATGTGACCCTGTGGGTCCTTATTAAGATGATGAGCAAGGCAGAATGTGTCACCCTAAATATTGCCATCTTGGCATAAAGATTACTTGCGCTCAAGGTACTTGAAGCAGTAGGTGGGGAAGACTGCCCTGCCCTCCTTTCTAGAAGCAGGAGATAAAACTACCTGGGAAAGCAGCCTAGCGGAGGCGAGAGAGTTCTAGGAAACAGATTTTACTGAGGTGTCTCTGCTTCCCTTGGTTTCTTCGTAGACTGTGGTCACTTTTTCAAAATTGACTCACTCTCTCAAACCTGGTGGGTGCATAAACATTTAGGTCTTGCCAAGTGTTTTGAGGCCTCGTTTTTCCACTGGGGCTCCCGTGTGTGGGGAAACTTTTGTAGCTTTTCTCCTGTTAGTTGGTGTGTCACTTGGCTCTCAGGCCCCGCCGGAGCCCCTGCCGGGAGTGGCAAAGTCCTGCTTCCCTGAGAGCCTCCGGTCCCTCCTTCACGGGCTGCTCTTATTTACTACAGATCCTATAAAATAGGACTGGGGGACGATATTGGCCAAATTCTATTGTTACACTGTGTGCATGTACAGGTATCAATGAATCCCACCATTATGTACGATTATTACAAAAATATAGGAGAAAAGAAGTTATAAAATGAGGGACTCCTACCCAGGTTAAACTAGGAATTAAAAATCCAAGCACACTGTATCTCAAGCTACTACAAACATTCTCAGGTATTATCACCATTGTCCATAATCTGTAATACAAAGAAATACAGGGAACTTTTAGAATAAACTATGGCATTTCCCAAAAGAAAATTCTGGAAGCTGATGTTGAATGACTTTAATGTATAAATCCAACAAAATTCTAAACAGAATTGTAGGAATGACTTTAATCCCGAGACACAGATGAAAATGAGATGTATCCAGTGCAAACGTTAACAAATTGGGAAGAGCTAAGACAGGGTTGAAAAAGGAACATCTTCAGGAAGTCAACACAATGATGGGGGTTACTTGGTAAATCAGGAATAGCAGAATAAAATAATCAGGAGTAAGAAATGGATGCATACTGTCCTCTAAGAGTTTTGAGATCAGTCATGGGTCACCTTAACCACAAATGGACAGTTTCAAAGGAAGCTGAAGTTCAAGGTATCTGCTGATGACATTAAACTCACCACATTTTTCTAATTGTAAAATGATAACGTTAGGCTGGAATGGTCTCTGAAAACTTAGATCATATCAAAAGACTGTTTAGCAGGTCAAATGCAAGAAAAAACTTAAGAGAAATTTTAAGTCATGAGCGTGAGAGTATAGGGGTGTGTGCGCATGATTTACAGCCAAGTACTGAGGGGGGTGGGTAGAGGACATCCAGCTAGGGAGGCCACTCCCAGGTCACTGAACAGTGTGCCCTCTCCACTATTAGCATGGTACCGCAAGGCCATAGGTGGTGAGTCACTACTCCCAGAACTATAGATCCATGGTCTAGAGGTGTAATTATCCCACTCTGTTTTGGGCAAAGTCCCCACTGGAAGGCTCCGTGCACTTCTGAGTGCTGTTTTCAAGAGCTGCTACTAAGAGTGGTGTATGTATAAAAGAGAAAACTGAGTTATGGAAAGGGGGGTTGTTTTATAGCAGAAATGGGGAGGAGATTTGAGAGTATTCAATCTTGAAATGAGAGAGTTCTGAATTAAACAGGATAGTTGATTTGCTGAATTTTAGTATTTAATATTGGAATATTGGTATATGGGTGTGGAATTAGAAGTCTCTACCAGCCGGGTGTGGTGGCACACGCCTGTAATCCCAGCACTTAGGGAGGCTGAGACAGAATCGTGAGTTCAAAGCCAACCTCAGCAACAGTGAGGTGCTAAGCAACTCAGTGAGACCCTGTCTCTACATAAAACACAAAATAGGGCTGGGGATGTGGCTCAGTGGTCGAGTGCCCCTGAGTTCAACCCTTGGTGTAAAAAAAAAAAAAAAAAAAATTTCTATCTACAAATAACATTTGGTCATCTAGCTGATTTGTGAAGAATCCCCTAAGATTTTGATTCTATGATTTTAAGGACTTCAATTGATCTTTGAAAAATCACTGGGAATAACAAATACTAAATCTTAGAAATAATGAAGCAGATCTGAACCCAATATGGAAACATTAACAAAACCATATTGTAGGTGGGTGGGAGTAGAGACTGTTGAGCTAGACCAGCAGGTTCAAATCTCGCCTCTGCCATTCCCTAGGTGTGTGATGCTCAGTGAGTTACCCTTTCTGTTCCTCAGTGTCCCCATCTATAAATCAGGGGTAGGTAGTAATGCCCAAATCCTAAAACCATTTTGAGGAGTAGGTGGGCGAATGGAGGAGTTAGAACTTGACTGTTAACCCTTCCAGGCAGACTGTGGCTGTCCCGTAGACGTTAGCTGCTCTTGTTGTTAAGGTGAGGAAACAGCAGGCTACCTAATAACTAGCCTCACTCACAGGGTGGCTGTAGTCCATCTGGCTTCTTGGTGGGAGTCTGATCCCAAGATTTCCTCTCAGGAATGAGCCTCATGGGAAAACAATACCAAGGGCTGCGAGGGTGCCCGCCCACATCGTCCGCTCTGATCCTACCAGGGGGCCAGGGGAGACTGTTGATGGTGGTACTGGTGGTCCTCAAGAGGATGGACCTTGAGTTTTAAAAATAAATATAAATGTAAAACAAATCATAAGCACTGCCTTCCAGAAAACATCATAGCATGCACAGTGCTCAAATGCCAGCCCCTGGATTGGGGCCATTTCTATGTTATGGGGGGTGAGAGTGGCACAGTGAGGTCTAGACCCAAGGTCTTACACCTGGAGCAGTGCACACACTGGACATCCTACCCAGCCACTGCCCTCTGGAGCCACCAACTTGCAGTGCAACTATGGCACTGTCACCTCATACGAAGCACACCATACACTCCAAGTCATGGTATTGTCACAAGACCAAAGAAAACAATCGACTTTCCAAATGGAGCGTTCAGATGTAAAGCGGGGCTGATTTTCCTTGTCTCATGGGGTTTTGTCTGACCCTCACCCAGAGGAGTTATCTAAACGCCCCAGTTGATCTCTTACCTATGCCCAGGAATGTCCTTTGTCCTGTCTGTGCCGCCAGCCTTATTTAGCACAGGATCTTGTCCACAGAAGAAATGCAATCATGTTTTAAATAAATGCGTAGTTATTTTTAAAAGCTGAAACTATTGGTATCGTTAAAGTAACGATTGCTTCGTCAGTTTCTGCTGTATGCCCTTGTTGAAGCTTGGTCTTGAGATGTTTAGAAAAATATTAGTCCTTGAACTCTGAGCTTATTGAAAATTGAATTTTTATTGACATTTGCATTTCAGGTCATTCAATAGTTCCAGACACATGGAAAATAGGTGCATATGATGTAACTAGCTTTGTGCCTAACCTGGTCAGTGACTGGAAATGTTCTCACACACTAACAATAATTTAAAAATTGTTCTTGACATTTCTAAGTTTTATTATAATTTTCTGATAAGTACTTAAAACACATATCATTTAATCCTCACAATGTCTGTGAAGTATGTATGTATTTTGTAAATAAAAATTAGACATCTAGACACAAAATAGTGTCATAGGTTATATACTTGGTTTGCAGTAAATTGTTGACTGAATGCTAAATCTATTAGATGGAAAAAATCCTTGCCAATAGCTACTCTGTGGCATTTCTTGTTATATCATCTAAGCATGGCAGCATACTGACTGATAATGGGTCCCTGGGGCTTTTAGCCTTCTCTAAGTTTGTTACTGTCAGGGACTGTCTTAACAATATGGTACATCAAGACTTACTTGCAGAGCAGACGAACTTGAAGCTTTAATGAAAAAAATAAGCTTAATTGACCTTGTTTTTCACTTAGAGTAGAAACAAAACTTCCCTGAACATTATAGCTAACTGCTTAAGACCTTGTGTGGTCTTGGAGATTTGAGTTCAAATTCCTGCATTTGTTGCTGTGGGCATTAGCAAGTTTAACCTCTGTCTCAGTTTATCTTCCTGCAAACTGGATACCAACAAGCCCTTTCAGAAAGGAGAACTATGTCGGTGTTAACATGGACTACTTGTAAAGCAGTTAGAACAGCAACTAGTACTTAAGTACTCTGTAAAAACTACCTGCTATTACGGGAGGCTCAGAGCAGCTCATCTGGGAGGCAATCATAATACAGTGACTAGGACTGTGTTCCCAAATAATTCTAGAAGTCCTATGACCCTCTGTGCCACTGTTCCCGTCTGTGAAGCGGCAGTGTGACTACTACCTGCCTAAGAAGTTTTGCAAAGAGTTGACAAATCGGCATAAACAAAGCCCCTGGCCCAGAGCCTCATGGGAACGAGCCCTGGCTGCTCCTGGGCTACCTGGGCTAGTGTCACTGCCCCGGGAACCACCTGTGCAGCGCCCTAGCGATGCCTCTCCTGATGGCTCCCAGAACCTCCGAGGACTCTTGTGTGCGGGGGGCAGCCCTGGAGAGGCTCGTGCCCTGCTGGAGCAGCTCAGAGGTGATGCCAGGGTCTGGGGCACTGGCAGAGGACGGCTGCTTCACAGGGAGGGAGTCCTGCGTTACTGCCATCAAGGTGCTGCTGGCTCTGCCTGTGTTGGTTTCTAGGAATACTATTCCCAACTCCTGTGAAATCTGGGGCTCGACCCATCAGATCCATTCTTGTATGGCTTCAGAGGTGAGGAGAAGGAAGTCAAGTGTGGCTGGCCCTGGGGAATCTCCCTGGCTTCACTCAGGCTATCTGGCACCAGTGTGCCTCCGCTCTTCTCCCCCTTCCTGTATCTGCCTATATGTCAGACAAGGACATGTCACTGGGTTCCGGACCCACACAGATAATACACCAATATCCTTATTTATATTCAGTTTTCCAAATAAGGTCCTGTGACTAGGTCCCAGGAATGAGAAGGGGGACATATACTTGGGGTAGGGGACACTATTCAACTAGTTACATTGTTGTAACAAATTATCATAAACTTGGTGGCTGAGCTTGTTTCCTAGAAGTCCGACACTAGCTAAAGTCAAGATGGGACAGAGTCAGGATGGTGGAGAGGTCTCTCCTTCGGTGGCTCCAGAACTGACGGGTTGCCTGGATTTTCTGGGTTTCCGGAAGCTGCCCACCTTCCCTCTGCCCCAAGCTGGCCTTGTTCCATCTTTCGGACCTTCCTGTGTGGTCACATCTGTCCCTGACCACAGCGAGGAAGGGTTGTCCCCTGCTAAGGACCCATGCCCCTGTGGTGGGTCCTGCCCTGAAGCCAGTCACCTCTGCAAACTCCCCTGGGTCGTGCAAGAGGACACGTTCAGTGGGGTGAAGACCAGGACGTGGGCATTTTGGACACGTTATCCTGGTACTCCCTGAGGCCCAGCGGTATTTCCAAACCAGCTGGAAGACGCACTTGGAGAGTGGCTAGTGCTGCTGCCCTCGCGGGAGCTGGAGGCCTGGCCTCACCAGCAGAAGCGGTGGACACCCAGCAGCGTGCCCTGGTGGGCTCCCGCCTGGCCGCCCTGGGCCCCCGGCTCCTCATCGTTTCCCGCATCAGCTGCAGGCTGGCCCTGGTGGAGCTGGGATGGTCTGAAGAGATGCCATGACCAAGCACCTGCCGCAGCCGCGCCCCGCAGCCCCTCCAGTGCCATCTTCCCTGGACCACCAGCCTCCACAGGAAATCCACCGCGCCAGCCCAAAAGCTCTTTAAATGCATCAGCATAAGCATTTACTGAGGGGTGAGAGGGCCCCCAGGATGGCTGCACTGAGACAGAACCCCAGGTCCCCACACAGACCCCACACCACTAGTCTCCCATCAGCGGCGGCGTGTGGCTGAGGCAGAACAGTCGGTTCCTCTTTCCCCATGGAAGGGATACTTCCTGACTGGGGTCTTCGGCCAAGTTCATCCTGGTCTAACTGAATGGGGTTTAAAACCTAGACTCATCACAGATTGTATGGAACCAATTTCATTCCAAAATACATGTTAATTCAACCAGAGTTGCTTTTTGTTGCATGAAACTTAGAAAGCTGACTGATTCGGCAACTTTTTCAATCTGCTCAGTATGCTAGACTACTACAGAGACAGGCTTAGTCTCTCAGGGTGA
The DNA here is from genome assembly GCA_028644305.1 of Xerus rutilus. Taxonomy (NCBI): domain Eukaryota; kingdom Metazoa; phylum Chordata; class Mammalia; order Rodentia; family Sciuridae; genus Xerus; species Xerus rutilus. The sequence goes on along the minus strand of CM053409.1, from coordinate 1,766,245 downwards.
TGTTAACTCTCTTAGACAATTACACTTTGCCTCCATATGATATATTTTAATTATAATATTGCTATTTTCCTTCCACTTAATGTCACTTCCTTTGAACGTCCAGGTAGTAGCTGGCCCAAAGGACACACACACATGGCCTAAAGCGTGCCAAAAGTAAGATAGATCGGTGACAGCAAGCGAGCAGATTATGAGGGAGACATTAGCATCTACTGCGATGACTTTGTGCATGTTGATCAAGTGCTCTGGGTATCAGTCTCTAAATTTTTATTGACAAGCAGGAGAGATGAAATCCAACATTATTGTAAAAACTAAGCACTTTGCCTCTCATGAGTAGGTAGAAAATAAATGCCTGGTTGTTGAAATCATATATTAATTTACATGATTATTTACGGTGCTCCATAGTAAGTTTGAGCCAGTTGCAGTGGAGCATGCCTGTAATCCCAGGGGCTCAGGAGGCTGAGGCAGGAGGATCACAAGTTCAAAGCCAGCCTCAGCAACTTACCAAGGCCCTAAGTAATTTAACGAGGACTTGTCTCAATAAAAAATGCAACAGGGTTGGGGATGTGGCTCAGTGGTTAAATGCCCAAGTTCAGTTCCTGGTATGACCCCCCACACACACACACACAAAAGCACTGGTACAACCCCTGACACACAGAAAAGTTTGAAAGATATCAAAATTCTGTAGGCCAGCCCATCTGGTTCAGAATGCTTCCTGTATGTACTTGGGTTCTCAGAAAGGACAAGCCTAAAGCCACAGTATTCTAGGTCTCATGTCAAAATTGGACTCTGTACTGGTTGTGTAAATAAAAAGAACTCCTTAAAAATTTGTTTTAGAACGAATTTAAATTGGGTGTGGTAATGCATGCATGTAAGCCCAGTGGCTCAGGAGGCTGAGGCAGGAGGCTGACAAGTTCAAGGCTGGCCTCAGCAATTTACTGAGGCCCAAAGGAACTTAACAAGCCTTCTCTAAAAAAAGATTGGATGTAGCTCAGGGGTTAAGTGTACCTGGGTTCAATCCCCAGTATCTACCCCCCCCCCAAAAAGAACTTGAGCTAAAAGGCAGAGCTTCAGTGCGTAACTTATTGCTGTTTCTCTTACGCTGTGAAGAGCGCCTCAGCGTTGACCTGGAAGGGCAGAGAAAGCCAAGTCTGTAATACTGGTTTTTTTGTTTTGGTTTTGGGGTTTTTTTTGGTACCAGGAATTAATCAGGGAGGCTTAACCACTGAGCCGTATTCCCAGCCCATTTCTATTTTTTACTTTGAGAGATAAAGTGGCTGAGGCTGGCTTTGAACTTGCATTCCTCCTGCCCCGGTCTCCTGTGCAGCGCAGATCTTAAACACTTATAATTATTTCAGATTTGAGGTTTGTATTACTCAGGGTCCAACTAGAAAAATAGAAACACTCCCCGTGAGGTCTCCAGAAAACTCAGTCACCCAAGTGCTCTAAACTGAAGACATCACAGCAGGCAAAGAAGAGGGAATGACCCCGAGCTCGCCTCTCTCCTGTCCATCCACGGTCCCTCTGGGCCTCCTGTTGACTGAACCCAGTCAGTCAGCTGACCCCCGAACTGGGCAAATGCAGGCTGCGGGGATCAGCCCCCCTGAGAAAGAACAGCGTGGGGGTACACATGGCCTGAATGCCGAGAGGCCCAGGGCTGGCTCTGGACCCAGAGGGCTTTACCGACTCTCAGATGGACCTTGCTCTCAGACAATGCCCCTCAGGATGCAAGGTTTCGTGGGTGTTCCTGAGAGTTCAGGACCCTGCCAAACCTCTACATCCACATCAGCATCAAATCATACAGATTTCATTCATTCTCCACCCACTTCCCAAACCCCCTGTGATTGCTGCAGTAGCCTCCTAATTAGATCCCCCATGTTTTATGCTGTCAAAAATTCCCAATGGGCTCAGCGGTAAAGATGCTCTTCAAATTAAAATTGGATGATGTCACTCTTTATCCACTTAGCGTCCAATGCCTCCGGTTGCTCCTGGAATGGAGACCCCTGTCCATAAATCAACTAAAGTCCTCGGGGGCATGGCCTTTGCTGATCTCCCCAGGTTCGTCTTTGTCCTTATTTCCTCCTTTTCTTTCACCCCTCTTGGGCTTAGTACAGGGTTTTAAAAGTGTACCTTCAGAGTTTTAGCAGTGCTCCATCCCAGGGTCCTCTTCTGCTTGGGGTTCCCTTTCCACAGTCACCTCCCACTTTTCTATCATATATTGGCTTTTTATTTGGATACCCAGCATGCATGTCACAATTCCCTATGTCACAACAAAAACCAAAGAAAAAACTAAAAATCTAGAAATCGCTCTATAAAAACGTATTCCAATCACTGAAAAGAAAGGAAGGAGGATGGGAAAAAGAGAAAATGTCAGCATTTGCTGACAGATATTAGATCTTAATAAATGGAAAACAAATTGTTTTTGAATGGTACAGCTGTCATATAAATACACACAAGATGTCAGGTAGATTAAAAAGTTGAGTCAAAATAGCATTATAGGAAATGCATCATTTCCAATGGTTTCATGAAAAAGAACAAGCACTAACTCGGGAAGAATCTTCCTAAAGAAAATCAAATGAGAAACAGGTTTAGCATAAATATTCACCATCTTAACAGATGAAGAGCTCTTAAGAATTAATCAGAAAAATGTTAGTCTGTTCCTTTTATTAGTAGACTGCTATCTGGAGAAGATGTTCACAGGAGAAAAACTAGTGCTTAATTCAGGCCTACGTGCAATGTTCTGCCTGTTAGGAATATTAACGTCCTTTTGAATGGATACCCTAGTGTAACCATCCCTTAAAATGATCTGGCAACAGAGAAAGATCATTGAAAGGTCACACCTGCTGACCTCTGAATTCTAGTTTTAAGACTGTTTGGGCAAATGATCCAGAGCTGACGTTTGTCTCTCCCTGAGGCTGCAGCAGTGTGGCCATCAAGAGGATAATGAGGTGCAGTCCTTGTCTCTCCAGCTCTCTGCTGACCCCAGGGCCGGCAGTTGGCTGACTGCATTCACTGAAAGTACTGGTTGTCACTGGGCTGGCTTCTCCAGATCCCGGGAAGTCTGGGCTGCCTGGCTGGTCTTGGGCTGGCACGGCTCCAAGGTTCTGCTTGTCCGTTTTCCCCAGTGTTTCCCCAGTAATGCCCTTTGCCCAACGTCCCTGTCTTCCATCCTGGGCCTCTGGATGGCTCTCCTCTGCCTGTGTGACTGCTTCAGATCCCGCCTGGAAGAAGGCACGCTCCGCAGGCCTGCACGGCTGAGGCTCACTTCCCTGCACGGTGGGCACGTGCAACAGGTGGGCTCAGGGCTGAGCCCAAGTGCCCTTCAGATGCCCGGATTGGGCAAGTCCAACCCTATGCTCTGCAGAAATGGACTGTGTGCACAGAAGATTCTTCTCTTTATTCCCTAAGCAATAAAACTTATGTACCATTTACCTACCATACACACGTATCAATTTTTCTAAAATGTTTAACATGCTGAATTATACATACTGATTTTTAAATATTACACCAACAATTGAATTCTTGTGAAAAACCAAACTTGGTCATGATCTACTTCATAAGTTGCTAGATTCAATGCCCTAATATTTTGTTAATGACTTACATTTAAAAAAAAAAAACTCTCACAAGGATGGAGCCTAGGGGTGCTTAACCACCGAGCCACATCCCCAGTCCTTTTTATTTTTTATTTTGAGACAGGGTCTCACTAAGTTAGGCTCTTGCTAAGTTATTGAGGCTGGCTTTAAACTTGGGATCCTCCGCATCAGCCTCCTGAGCCACTTGGATTACAGGCGTGCACCACCGTGCGCAGCATGACTTACATTTTTATCAGATTGGAATCATCATTTCAAAATGTTTCATGAAAGTACCCAATAAAACCATCTGAACATCCATCTTTACAAAATGATCTTAATTATGATTTTTTACTTAATGCTGTATTCTAATTTTCTGTTCTTGTCAGTTTGGCTATTTTTTAGATTTAGTATTTTTACATTTTATGTCAGTTTTCAATTTTATTGCCATGAAGTTCTTCATATTTCTTTGCTACCATCTTAATGTCTTTATACTATGTTGTATTAACTTCCTTTTCATTTCTGGTATTGAAACTTATGTATTCTTTTCATGGTTTATAAATATAGGTATGTATCAATTTTATTCTTTTTAAATCTTTTATTGATTTTCTTGTTTTTTGTCTTCTATTCCAGTGACTTCTGTGCTCAATTTTATCTCCTTCCTTTTGTTACCTTGGTTTAATTTGCTCTTAATTTTTCAGTATCTTGAGGTAGAAACAGATCAAAAGTTTATGCCAAAGAGGATGTAAAGGCCAGCTTAGTTCAACTCAGAAGGTCCTGAATGACAACCAGAGTCTAGTTTCTTTGCGATGGTAGTAGGGAGGCCAAATGATCACACTAGATGGTATCTGGATCAAGTCTGTGAACTGGTAACAATAGTGTCAAGATCCCAGTTTCCCACACTGCAACAGCCTAGAAGTTCTGTAATCCTCATTTGACAGACGCTCCAGGGGTGGAGAGTGAGATGATGATGATTAGGGGTATAGCTCATGGTACAGTGGGCGCTTAGTATGTATGGGCCCTGAGTTCAATCTGTAGCACCAACATTTTTTTAAAAAAAGTGATAATTTAGATTTTTTGCATCAAGAGAAAATTAAAGTGAATTGCCTGGTTCAGAGTCGAAGATGAGGTTCTGGGGCTCAGAAGAATCTGGCTGGATGTGAGATTTGGTTCTTAACCTGCAGAGGTGAGTTTCATTTCAAGAGATTATAGTAGCGAAGAGCAGCCATCTTACCAAAGCCCTGGGTGTATGAGCAGAAGTTACTGAAATTCATACATGAGCAAGAGTCAGAAAGAGACCCTGTTGAACAGTCTCTTAAGAAGGTGTTAAATCAGCCACCACTGCACTGAGAGCCTTCCCCTGGTGGCGCTGCTTAGGATTTGCTCAGAAGTTCTCTGGAGTTGCCAGCTGGACCTTTGTGCTGTAAATTAGCATAGAATAAAAATTAAGCTACCATGACTTTTAATGAAAACTAAAGACTATTTTCAATAATTCAATAATTCAAAGAAAGATTAACGACAAATCTCATTTAAAGTTCCAGTGAAATCCAGGAGGTTAAAATTTATAGCATTTATTTTGCCAATAAAGAACATACACAGATACTCAGATGAAAGTTCAAACTTCTCACCTAGATCCTGTTTTTACAGGTCATAAAACACCAACCTGAAATATGGAATAGGAATAGAATGGTGTCTTAAACATCAGTAAAGCTCACAATGTTAGTAAAACAGCCATACCTGAACTTGCCCATTTGTAATGCCTGGAAAACAAGACCTAAAGTAAACAAAGTCAACTTGCTTAAGGCCAGTTTTAATCGATCCTGTTCAGGCTTCGTTTTTATGTCTGGGGTCTAGGTAGTGTATGAAATCTTCCTAGCATCCATCACTTTGAGGTCCTGGGTCTGTCTTAGAGTTGATGTCCTTAGTTCTCCGGACACGTGACCTGTCCCCATGGGCTTTGGGTACCACATGCCACATTGGAGCGCAGGAGACAGCAGAGCAGATACTGCTGTTGTCTGATGTGGTGGTCAGCGGAGGCTCCTGACCAAACTGGGAGCCTAGGGACCAACCCTCATAGGAATGAGTCATCTGACCTGGGACGTCACTCCTGTGGTCCCGGAGGCAGTCAGAAAACAGGCCTGGGCCCAGCTGTCTTCAGGGGGATTAAAAGTTCCTACCCCGGGCTGGGACTGTAGCTCAGCGGTAGAGCGCTTGCCTTGCATGCGTGGGGCCCTGGGTTCGATCCTCAGCACCACATACAAAGCAATAAAATAAAGACGTTGTGTCCATCTACAACTAAAAAAATATTTTAAAAAAAATTCCTACCCCGAGGCAGAGATGCTGACACGTCTTGGGTTCAGACTTTCTGCCTATGTGATTTACAGGACGGGCCACTTTCCTTCAAATACAGTGTCTGACTGAAAATGTGCAGCTAGATCCAATATGTTTTGTGTGTTTGGATTGTGAAACTGTTTCCAAAAATCTGAGAAGAGAGGAGGTTGTCGTCACACCTGTCTCGTTAGACGCAGCCATGGCATACTTGTGGCATTCTATTTGGGTCCTTTAATTTTCTGGCCAAGGAATAAGTGCTCAACCAGTTTTTCAAGCAGGGACCACCAGCTCGGGCTGAAAGCTAGTTACTGTTGGCAGGGCCATTTTTTCCTGTTTTTGCAGCAAATTTAAAATGCACATAACCTGGGATTTTCAACTTCAGTATCAACACATGGTTTTCTATGTTCACTCCTGTATAAAACGGTAGGGATTTTTAAACTTTTATTTCCCCAGAAAAACTTTTTTTTAATATTTCTAGTTGTAGATGAACACAATATCTTTATTTTACGTGGTGCTGAGGATCAAACCCAGTGCCTCACGTATGCGAGGCAAGCACTCAACCACTGAGCCATTACCCCAGCACCCCCAGCAAAACTTCTTTAACATAATCTTACATAAATTCCTAAATGCAAGTTAAAATGTGCTGAGGTACCCTTACTCCTTATTGCTCTGGAGTGCCCTTGCCCCTTATCCTTCCAGTCTACACAAGCAATGCCCTTGCAAAATAAGAAATGGTGCTCGGAAAACACTATCATAATTAGCTGAGATGACTGCATGAATACCCTCCTACGGACAAAGACATGAAAGCTACTTAGATTAAACTTTTGGATAGCAGGCCCCAAGCCCTGTGTCAGTTTTAAATGTTCTTTTATGAGCAGATACATGGAATTCCAAGTCTGGCACAAAAGTGTTCCTTCCGGGGGCCCCCTTTACAATATTTAATAGCATATGTTGAGGGGTAAAATACTAAAATTCATGAGGGATATAAAACAGAATCATCTTTGAAAAAAATGACTTTTCTTTTTGCTTATCAAAAGCATCTTTGAACGTATGATTCTTGAAACAACTTAGCCTCAAGAATGCATAAAATTAGTATTGAAAAGAAACATAGATTCAATTTTCATTTTCACATAAAATGTGTTTGCGATCAGGGATTTAAAAGAAGCACAGCCATCCAAGACCTGTGTCTTTGTGCTCTAGTCTCTTCAGAACCTCCTTTTCATGTTTAGCTTCTTATGGAAAAGGTAGAGAGTAGCCAGGATTGGAACAGCAAGACACACCTGTTGTAGGACTCCATTACTCATTTGCCAACTGTGCCATGAATATTTTTTGGCACATAAGACATGGCGGGAGAAAGGAAGCAAATAAGCCAAAGATTTCTGTCCCCAGCCAATAGGATGCAAGTCCTGCGATGCACTGGGGACTGTTCTAGGCACCTAGAAATGGTTGCATGACAGAGTCCCTGACCCGTGGGCTTGTGCTGCAGTGCTATGTGTGGTATGAAGCCTGCTGAATAGAGAGCTTCCAAGAAGGCTCAGGGAAAAAGTTATCCCAAAGACAACCCAAAATTAGAAGTTACGTTCCTGCAGGTGCTTCCTAACTGAACAAGGGATTCTGATGACTTAACCAACTGGAATTATCTGTTTCTCAGGCTTTTCCAAAATCAGTGGAACTCTGTATATTTGTGCAAAGAAATCCTTCATATTAAACAGACAGCGGTAAAGGAGCTGGATTGCGTTGGGAAGGAAAAGCCCCAAGTCGCCATCGTCCTGCCAACTAAGATCATCCTTAGATCATGCTCCAGGACTCCACGGGGCTGCAGGTTGAAAGTCACTGTTGAAATGCTGTGTGCAGGGAATACAGCATATACAGGAGCAAAGCACCTGTGGATTCAAGTGATTGCCGAGCGAATGGGGGCATGTCTGAGAAAGAGATCACAGGAAATGCTGGGATGGCCGAAAGATCTTGTAAGACATGAGACTAAGGCTGCCATCTAGGAGAAAAGCAGGCTTTGGTTTGATGGAAAGAAGCAAAGTGAGGTTGTCTTGAAACACGGTGTAAATCGCAAAATGTGCATTGAAGTCCAAAGTGTTGGGGCAGGGACACAGTGACTCGTGTCGCTGTCAGGGGACTGAAAAGTCACGGGCAGGAGAGGAGGGCGGTGTGCAAGATGGCAGGTGGATAGTCACTGACGACTGGGCACTAGCGTGGACGATAGACTGTCCAGAGTCGAGCCATTCCCAAGTCCGAGCTCTCCTCTTGGCTATCTAAGTGTACTCTGTCAACCGTAAGCACTGTACTGAGGAATCTGGGGTCGTTTTACAGTTCGCTGTGTTCAGACAATTTCAGCTGAGAAGCACTGAGCAATGGTCAAGGGCTCTTCTAACTCAAAGACTGACTTTTCAGCCTCAAGATGAGTAATCGTTTGTGCATGTATTTATTCCTGGTTAAATTAAAAATAAAAGTGCATGCAATTGTCCCTTTTTTGACTGGTCACGTTCAAATAGCCAAACTTAATCTTTTAAAAATAGAATTGCATTAAGAATGCTCAATGGTACTTCCATTTGAGCAGCCACAACTCATGGGGAAAATGGACTTTGAGAGGCACTTAAGAAGGGATAGTAGAGCAATATAAATCATATGCGTGTCCTTTTAGAAAAGCATCGATGTTTAAAACTCTTACAAATCATGGTTCATAGTAGTTGCTTTAGAACGAGAGATGAGTGTGTTCCTGTGCGTGAGTTTTATGGTTTCATAAAGCTAACCTCTGCCCCAATGTATAAAGGGGTCATTATGTGAACTGAAAGACTTTTCTTCCCTTGGAGTGGGTTTTAAATATCAGCTGAGTAAACACTTCCTTGCTTGTCATTGTCCTGAATTTACAGGGACAATTTTGGATTTGATAGATAATAATCAAAATAAAAATTAAACATATCCCTCTTTCTCCTTTGGTGCCAGCAATTTGAGCTTTACATAAATTTAAAGATGAAACCTTCATAATGAGAAATTTTCCCTATAGCAGTAAGGAATTGTACACCTGATAATCCAACCGATCTAGTTTTTAGTGATTCATCTATTTCTAGAGATTCTCCTTAACACACCTAAAAGACATCATCTACCAGGTAGGTAACTTAATGATTATGTAGGGAGGTCCTCATTAACTCCTCTTTCGGACAGCTCAGCTGATGCACCCAGAGCTCCTGGCAGGAAAGATGACAAAGATGAATTATGTCTTATTTTATTTCCTCAAAGGGTTCCCAATCAAGATAGAAATCAAGACATACAAGTAAGCAGCCAGAATTCAGGGCAGAAGAAACATCTAAACAAACTACCATAGAGAAGCCAAAGGGAAACAGTTACAATAGCCCCCTAATCCACTGGGGATAGCCTTCAAGACCCTCGGAGGATGCTGGAAGCCATAGATCGTACCAACCCTGAGATACAATATATTTTCTCTACCTACATGCCTGTGAAGTTTAATTTATATTAGGCACAGTAAGATTTTAACAATAATAATAAAATAGAAAATTAATATACTGTAATAGACTACGTCCACATAGTTTTTATTGCATTATCTAATCATACTGTAGATCTTGGCAACCTCAGCCTTCAATTTCCTTTCTTATTAATGACAGAATTTTTACTTAAACACTACTTGGCTTTCTCTTGCACCCCAGCATTGCCAGCATCTCTGCTCTTGCACTTCAGAAACATTGATGGGTAAAATAAGGGTTACTGGAGCACACAGGGATGCCACCATAGTGGACCTGATAATCAGGACAGCTACTAGGGAGAGGGTAGAACATACAGGATGGATACACTGGACAAAGGATGATTCATGTCCCTGATGGGATGGAGCAGAACAGTGTGGTATTCATCACATTCTTCAGAAAGGTGGCACACCTTTAAAACTTATGAGTTATTTCTGGAATTTTCCATACAATATTTTTGGGCTACAGTTGATCATGGATTGCTGAAACTACAGAAAATAGTCTTGGATAACAAGGGACTACTATACTTCCTACTTCAGAGATTAGAAAGATCAGTAGAGGTGGCTACATGCTAGTAAACTTGGGTTTAGCAGGTTGAAAGGGGCCAAGGAGGCTGAGGGAAAAACAAGAGCCTGAAGTGGTGATATTTTGGGTCCACAGTGTTGCCTAATCCTGTGGATTTCCTCCCAGTAAGATGACTCATCATGGGCAACTTTCTCAACTCGCCCTGCAGCCAGTGACCAGCAGCGTATAGTGGGAGCCAGATGGCAGCTTCTGGAGCTGCAGACTGAGCCTCAGATACGAGCTCACAGGCACAAGTTATGTGACCTCGAACACAGTACATACTATTTGGAATCTGTTTCTTCTCTTTAATATGAGAATAGCAATAGTTAAAGGGCAATCAGCAACATTGTTTTAACAATCTCATAGATGGCAACTGCTAAGAAACGATACAAAAGCATACACTACAGAAACACTATACACACATCAAGAGGGAATTCTAAACATGTTCAATTAACCCATAGGAGGGCAAGAAAAGAGCAGCAGAATACCAAACCAAAAACAAATAATAAAACGACAGACTTACCATATTAGCTCCAAACCTGAAGAGACCTGGCTATCCATCAGTGGGTGAGGGGTTGATGAAGAGTGTGTACATAGTGGAATACTACTCAGCAGGCACGAGGAATGAGCTCCTGATACGAACAACAACTTGGAAAGTCTCAGAAAAACCATGCTGAGCAGAAAAAAAGAAGAAAAACAATGCTAAAGGTTATAGAGGGTATGATCCCATTTACGTAACATTCATGAAATGACAAAATTCTCAAAAGGGAGAACATAAGAGTGGAATAATTTAGAATTTGATTAGTGATTAATTGTCCAAGATGAATGGGCAAATAAGTCATGGCCTATGTACAATGGAGCATTTGCCTCAAAAAGATTGTTTTTTATAACATGGATGAACTGAGGGCATTATGCTATGCAAAATAAGTCAGTCACAAAAGGACATAGTACATGGCTCCACTTAGGTGAGGCACCTAAACTATCAAACTCATAGGGAGAATGGTAACAGGTGTTCTTTTTATTTTTTTGGTACTGAACTCAGGGGCACTCGACCACTGAGCCACATCTCCAGCCCTATTGTTTTATTTAGAGACAGGGTCTCACTGAGTTGCTTAGCACCTCGTTGCTGAGGCTGGCTTTGAACTCGCGATCCTCCTATCTCAGCCTCCCAAGCTGCTAGGACTACAGGCGTGCGCCACCAATGATAACAGGTTTTGAGAAAAAAGGGAATATGGAATTATTACTTAACATTATTGAGTTTCAGTTCTGCAAGGTGGCAAGAGTCCTTGGCTGGATGCAGGAGTATCAGCGTGACAATGGACATGTGCTTATGCCCCGAAGCTGCACACCCACGAGGGCTGAGATGGCAGATGTCGAGGGGAATGTACCATCAATGGTTATGATACTTTTTTCAAAGATTAGAAACAAATTTAGACGGACTTTATAGAGGCTTGTACTTAGAAACCCTCTTAGAAGAGCTGGCGATGGATGTCAGTGGTAGAGCGCTTGATGGAATACCCAAGGCCCTGGCTTTAATCCCCAACGCCCCCGCCCCAATGAAGGAAAGGCAAACGCCAAAATAAATCTAGCTTTATCACTGCTTCTCCAGCACCCGCCTCTTCCACCTTCATTTCTTTTTTTTTTTTTTTTTTTTTTTTTTAAAATATTTTGTTTAATTGTAGATGAACACAATATCTTTATTTATTTTATGTGGTGCTGAGGATCGAACCCAGTGCCTCATGTATACGAGGCAAGCGCTCAACCGCTGAGCCATAGCCCCAGCTCCCCACCTTCATTTCTAACAATCACTTCAGCCAGAACTTGAATTTTGGAAGACAGATCCTGTAGACTGGGTCCTTGCACTCCTTTGTTTGGTTGTTTTTGTGCAAGTTCAGTGCACTTTATACCACTGAGCTACGTCCCCAGCCCCACATGCCACCACATTACTGTGCATGGGGATCAAAAGTTGGTGAGAGGACATTTGATATTTTTTCCTACTTAGATAGAAGAAAGCCATTTCCTGGTATTCATGTATCTCCTTTTTATACGACAGCCAGTTTGATCAACCAGGTTGGATGAGATAAGTGTTCCCACAGTGTTGCCTGGATACACTGGCATTGATCTTTTTGAGGTGATGAAAGAGTGGAACAAATTATCCCCTCCCCGCAGTAAGGATTGTGTCTAGAGAATTTTTGTATTGTTTTAGTGGAAAATATATTCTGTGTTCTATACTGAGTTGATACGTACTCGACCCTAGAAACCAGTGTTCACACGTACCAGACTGGACGCATCATCAGACAAACTCCTTCTCTACTCTCACATTTTCTGAAGAATACCTTGAGGGATTTTAACATAATCAAAACATCATATTGTTAAATAGATTTGAGAAACCTCAAATAAGCAATGTTAAGCGTTTATGACTGACACCTTGTGCAATAATTTGTACTTCTTGTCTCCAAGCAGAAGACTCAGTAAGTTACAATTCTCACAATTATCCATTCTGACACTTGTTCTTAAGCTGCATGATCTCAGCACTGCTGAAAGACCCTTTGGAACACACTGCGAACTGGAATGGGGGTGGATGAGGCTGGGCCTTTTGCCCGTGAAGAAACTAGAAAAATTCTTTGCTTGTTTTTCTCCTAAACAGGAAGAAAAGACAAATGCTGACTTTTCCTTATAAAAACATTGGCATTCTGTGATTTACACTAGGGAAGATCTGAGAACCTCAGCGTGGTGAGGTAGTGATGCTCATTTAACATGTGCCAGCTGAGCCTCAGACTCTGCCGGTGAGAGGAGTGGACAGAGGGAAGAGCCTGGGATTGGGGAAGCAGGGAAAGGTAGCAAGATATAGCTGAAATAATTAGAAGACGCAACCTAAAGACATCATTTTTAACCTGGATCAAAATTTAACTTGGAACAAATCAGAGACTTATGCATGAAAAAGTATGAAGTTATTCAAAAGACTAAAGTTAAGTTACCGGTCAAATGCACTGTGTTCTAGTACAGAAAATTACAACATTGTAAAGATGTCAATTATTCCTAAATTGATGTGAAGATTCTGTGATTCCCAAATAAAATACCATCAGGGATATTTTTGAAAATTGACAATATGATTCTAAAATATACATGGAGATAAAATGGCCAAGAATTGCTACGAGATTTTTAAAAAGAAAAATGAGAAAGACTTATCAGATATTAATACTTGCGATGAAGCTTTAGTAATTAAGAGCATAGTACTGATGCATAGAGACATTAATCAACAACTTAGGGAAGAATGCAAGCGTGAATTGAACTTTGATATATGAAAGAGGTGACATTATAGTCAATTGGGAAAGGGTGGACTGTTTGGATATGAGGTGTTCCCCAAAGCTCATGTATTAGACAACGCAAGAGGTTCAGTGAAGAAATGATTGGATCATAGCCTTAACCTCAGTGAATTAATCCCTGACGGGATTAGCTGAGTGGTGGCTGGAGGCAGGTCACAGGGGACGTGGCTTTTGGGTATATATTTTTTATCTGGTGAGTGGAGTGTCTCTCTGCTTTGTGATCATCATGTAAGCTGTTTCCTTCCCTTTGTCACATTCTTCCGCCATGTTGTTCTGCCTCACCTCCAGCCCTGGGGAATAAAGCTGGCTGTCAATGGACCAGGCCTCTGAAACCTGAAGCCCTCACATAAACTTTGCCTCCTCTACAGTTGTTCTGGTCAAATCTTTTAGTCACAGCAGCACAAATAGCTGACTAAAACAGGATATTAAAAAAATAGAGCTGAAAGCACTTGATTAACCACATGGAGGGAAAATGTGGCTTCAATCCATAAGGTGAACATAAAAATTAACTCCATGTTTATTAAGATCAAAAACAAAATTTGAAGCTGGGTGTGGTGGCTCAAGCCTGTAATCCCAGCACTTAGTGAGGCTGAGACAGGAGAATCGTGAGTTCAAAGCCAGCCTCAGCAAGGGAGAGGGGCTAAGCAACTCAGTGAGACCCTGTCTCTACATAAAACACAAAATAGGGCTGGGGATGTGGCTCAGTGGTTGAGTGCCCCTGAGTTCAATCCTCAGTACCCAAAAAAAGACTTTTGGAAGAGATTATATTCTAAAATATTTCTAATCTTAGGACTGCTTTTCTTAGAGAAAATATATAAAAGTGGAAGGAAAGAAAACATGGCAAATCATTACACATTAATATCAAGTATTGTTCTCAAAAAATACCTTAAAGAAAACATTTTTTAAAAAATAACCTAATGCGGTGGTGTACACCTGGAATCTCAGCAGCTGAAGAGGCTGAGGCAGGAGGATAGCAAGTTCAAAGCCGGTTTCTGCAACTTAGACTCTAAAGAACTTAGACTTTGTCTCAAAAAATAAAAAAAGCTGGGCATGTGACACAGTGGTTAAGTGTCCCTGGGTTCAATCCTAAGTACCAGAAAATAAACGGCAATATAGATAAATGTATTTTAACATATAAAATAACTGATAGAAGATTAAAATCAAGAATAGGTATATCTAATATGTGATTGGCAAAAATTAAGTAATTCTGTGTTGCCCAGAACAGAAGATAGAGATCAGTCCTACCTCATCTAAGGTAATGGTGGAAGTGCTCACTGAGGCAAATTTTTTGGAAAACAGCTTAGCATTGTCTAGAATTCTATATTTATGCTATTGACTCAGCCTTTCTGCTTATAGTTGAAAGCTGGGCACTGCGACCCTGCCCAAGAATACTGATCACAGTGCCTCCTTCCACAGGAAAGCAACCCTGTAAGCACCCCAGATGCTTTGATGGAAGGAGAAAGAACTGTGCTGTCTAGTCAGTTATGAATATTTGGCAATAAAAAAATCAGCAAACCACATCTAAATACAACCGTAGAGTGGATAGAGATCTTAGTGCAGCCAGTTTGAATATAAAAGCATTTTGAGACTGAAAATAGGCCTGTAAAATTCACAGTATAATTTTTAAACATACATGTATGTGAACATGTATATGACATATACTTAACATTCATAAAGCAAAAATTTTCAAGAAATAGCTCTGACAAAGGAATGAGTAGCTAATCTTGGGTCCAGCTTTGGACAGGATGATTGAGTTATTGGTGGTAATATATTCCAGGTTTAGGTGATATCTTATTTTTTCCCACGAATAGATACATGGGCTTTCCGTGGACCACTTATGGTACTGTTGTAGTTAATGCAATTCTGAAATCCTGATTTTCATAAGGAAAATAAACATAATCACACTTTGCATTTAGATGGTCCCACCGTCCCCATGGTTAGAGTGGAAACCAGCCAATTCATAGGCTGGACAGAAGACCAAGAGGTCTTTAGGAACTAACCTTCCTCAATAT
Organism: Xerus rutilus; assembly: GCA_028644305.1. NCBI lineage: Eukaryota > Metazoa > Chordata > Mammalia > Rodentia > Sciuridae > Xerus > Xerus rutilus. Next base: position 1,750,955 of record CM053409.1, on the reverse strand, counting down.
GTGTGAAAACATAAAGAATCCTCCTCAGTGGCAGAGCAAGGACTTCCTGGATGTCCACTGGATGTTAGCAAATGTGTGCTTTTTAGGAAGTCTTATTTTTACAGTAATCATCCTGCTTTGGAACTCGTCAATCACTAACTAAAACTTGTGCATTTTTCTGATGAACATCAGGCCTGAGAAGGTAGCGTTCCTCTAGCACCAATCTTGCCACTGAAATGCAGGTCAGTTGGAGCAGGTCGACCCTCTGGAGCTGAAATCTGCCTCCACAGTGAGAACTTCAGCCATCGGGAGCCACAGGAACTGAAATGCAAACTGGACTGTGGTTCTCCTGAGTCGTGGATGCTCATCACAGCTGGTTTCCAGTTACACTCTGGTGGCATCTCTGGCCTCCTTGGAATGCTTTAAATGCTCCCTTTTCTGGCGGTGTGGGACCTGCTTTCCTGAACACCCACTTTCCACTGGGCATGTTCCTCCCAGTAACCTCCCTGGGTTAAGATTTTAATAGCTACCTTTCTGTCAGGAAGCAGCTTAACTAGGATTCATTCAGATGGGTAAAAATAGATCTTTCTGGGGCCTACAATCTCCATATCAATGGAGGAAGACATCTGAGAAGCAGCAGAATGAAGAGAAAACATCGTAGTTTAAGAAAAACAAACATTTTTATTTGGGAGATTTGTAGTTTAACCTTTGCATTTTCTTCAATAACCTAAAATAGAAGTAAAAGGCTAATTTCGATTTTAAAATTATGATCTTTCCAGTCTGTCGCTCAAAGGTTAGAGTGCTATTAAACAAAACAAAACAAAATTAGAAAAACCAAAACGAAATAAAAGTCCAGTACAGTGGAAACTAGATGGGTTGGGAACTCTGAATATTCAGTCTGAAGAGGCAGAAGGACATTTCCTATTCATTACATCCATCCACCCCTTTCTCCATTCCTAGGTAGCTTCTGTTTATAAGACCAGGGATGATGATTCAAATCTGTTAGAAGCACAGTTCCTTCCTTCAAAGTGTTTGTTTATTCCCTTATGTGAAGGATAAATCAAGATTTTAATCTCTCACTAAACCACAGAAAATATTTTTCTGACATTATTCAATATAAAATGGAAGTTTGAATATCAAACTATTATGAGAAATAAATTTAGCCATTTCTTTTTCTTCGGGATTTTCCCATGTGCTTAAAAATTATGTCTATAAATCACACTGCCTTATATTTCAGAGCATTACTAAAGAAATGAAATCTAGAATATCTTTGTGAGCCAAAATTTGTTGAAATATGTTTTTAATATTTCCCATTTATCCAAGACCATTCCAGACTGAATTACCCTTAAGACCATGGAACCATTCAAACCAAAGCAATGCTTTTGGGACAAGGAGGAACTCAAGTAGATCCCATCATAAATATAATTCCAATTTTATCCCCAAAGGTCACATCTTCAGTGTGCCCCATAAAGTATGAGTAGATCCAACAGGGAGGTTGTGTTGGGAAGATAGTCACGCCTGTCTTTTTTTTAAAATTTGTTCTAATTAGGTGTACATGACAGCAGAATGCATTTTGATTCATTGCACACAAACGGAGCACAACTTCTCACTTCTCTGGTTGTACACAGCATAGTCACACCAATGTGACATGAACCTAGGGCATTGTTGTCCATCGCATTCCACCATCTTTCCTGCCCCCATGTCCTGTCCCTTCCTCCCCCTCTCCTTTAACCAAAGTTCTGTCTTCTCTTTATTACTAGCAGGTTTCTTTGCTGTGTAGGTTCCTAGAAAGGCTGGTTACTACTGAGGATTGAATCTCTAGAACCCTAAAATACAGGAAAATCCCAAACATTTATGCAGACTGATTTCTCATGAAAGGCTTTACTTCCTGTTTCAAGTAAGATATTTTGAATTTTTTTAAAAAAAGACATAGCTAAAATCTCATTTACAAACACACCAAACAAGAATGAGACCATAGACCATGATGCTCTCATCCTGAAAGTCAATTTCATTACAGCTTTGACACAATGTTAAATAGAGAAAACTTAAATGTGTCCATGGAGAAGTGTCAGGAATGGGACTTCAGCAGTACCTGTTGGACTTCCCATTTTGTTCTATTCCCATGTAGCCGGGCGCGGTGGCACAAGCCAGTAATCTCAGCACTTGGGGAGGCTGAAACAGGAGAATCGCGAATTCAAAGCCAGCCTCAGCAATGGCGAGGCACTAAGCAACTCAGTGAGACCCTGTCTCTGCATAAAAAACACAAATAGGGCTGGGGATGTGGCTCAGTTATCCAGTGCCCCTGCGTTCAATCTCCAGTACCAAAAAAGAATCCACATGATGGAAGAAATGAAGGAAAGTTTTAAAATGAAATAAAACCCCCCAACAACCACAAGAACACTTCAAGAGAAAACCAAATACACATAGAAAAGCATGAATTGATCAGGCATGTATTGATGGCTGCTGTGTTCAGTGCACACTGCTTTCACTCTGCTTGGGAGTATAAACAGGACAAACGGAAACCTCCACTTTCTTAGTTTATAATGCTGTTGGAACACTTGGGAAATGGAAGTGCAGACTTTAAGACCAAAAGTGAACCACAGTGGTTGCAATGTCTCCTAAAACTCAGGTAAATATTGGGTTGTCCAAATGCCATCTCACACAACTCTTAACGATTTTACCTGTTGCAGTGCTGAGCACAATTCATGCTTATTTGCTGATTTGTGTAGTTTTCTTACAGCATCTCTGGCCTCTCTGAGGCTGTCAGTTTGATAGAGTGACTCCTGCTTTGCTGGACCATGTTTTCTCAGCATCTAGTGTAGACTCTAGACCACAGAGGCTCTCAGTAACTACCGTTCAATCGATGACCGAGTGAGCGGATGCTAGGGAAATGGCGGCAATCTATTTGAACACTGCACGATGATGAAAACAATCATGACTGTAACAGTGTTGAAATATTCAGGTAATGGGGAAAATCAAGCATTGATGCAAAAGTATACACAAAAATTGATCCAAGTGAAAACACTTTTTTAAAAAGGAAACCAGTATAATGTTTCCCATTTTTGGTAAAATAATGAATTTCATTCTCACATTCTTCTCAAATTTTTTAATGATCCAGTTTTTAATTTCAAATATGAATCATGAAAGATGCATTAAACAAAGTTGACCAGTGTTCTATCATAGAGTTTTGGGGAAGTTTTAGAGATTATAAAAGGGTAAGGGACTCAGCTACTTAGAAGGCTGAGGCAGAAGAATTTCAGATTCAAGGCCAGCCTTAGCGATTTAGCTGACCCTGTCTCTAAACAAATAAGTAAACATAAAAATTAAAATTAGAAAAAAGGGCCTGGGATGTAGTTCAGTGGTAAAAACGCCCCTGGGTTCAATCCCCAGCACACAAAAAAGGGAAGGGATTTCAAAGATTACAAGGCAGAGAGAGGAGGCTCAGTATGCTAACTTCACCCTCCAGGGCAGATGCCTGAGCTTGATCCTTACTCCAGGACATGTCTGGACTCCCACATTAGAGGTTATGATAACTAAAAACAAAAGTTTGGGTAACTAGTCGATCTTATTTAGGAAATTATAACCCATGAGGTACATTAGGCTTGATTCATAGGTCATTTGACCCTTGGATTTATTTTATAGTCATTTGAACTTTTCATTCAACACATAATGAAGTAACTCAAAATAGTATTGAAAGATAGTTTATATGAGAATATTGTCATTTTTATACTCCTCTGCCCAGAGTCCTTGTTCTGAGACAAAATGGGAGTTCTTTTCAAATATAACTTTTTTTAATACCGTGGATTGAACTCAGGGGTACTCAACCACTGAGCCACATCCCCAGCCCTACTTTGTGTTATGTAGAGACAGGGTCTCACTGAGTTGCTTAGCACCTCGCCATTGCTGAGGCTGGCTTTGAACTCACGATCCTCCTGTCTCAGCCTCCCAAAGTGCTGGGGTTACAGGCGTGTGCCATTGCACCTGGCTAATTATAAATTTTCTGTAAGCCAAAGAATGGTAGGTGCACTTGAATTTTAGGAAACTTAATAACCACATCTGATGTGGTGCATCTCAACACAATTGGCACACTTCTGTCTACGAATTTCAGCATGCATCGTTAACCAGAATTTAATGTTTGCTTATAGCCTTTTATGTTCCTGTGAAACCTATAAACAATGAAAAGGGGCCACTTCCAGCATGTGGCTGTTCTGACTAAAGTCCTATAGGAGTTGCTCATGGAGCCACAGCCATGACTCGTGACACAGTGGACTCTGTCGGCTGGACTTTCAAGCAGAAGCCGCAAGGTGAATTCAAGAGAGCTGGGCCAGCAGTGGCGTGGTGAGGCCCAGGTCCTCTGGGAAGCGTTCTCTGGCCTGGCCTGTTCAACACAGATCACCAACAGGGTTCAGAATCCATGAACATAAATGTTTCCAGCCCCCGTGTATTCTTTGGGAGAATTTCGCCAGAAAGAGCAAAACCTAAAAAAAAAAAAAAAAAACCAAACCAAAACACAAAACAAAACAAAAAGCAAGTAAACAAAAACCTGCTGGTGAATGTTTAAGACTAAATGTGCAGGAAGCACGTCACTCAACTCTGGCGTCCCTGGGCTGGTGTTACAGCCGGGGGCCTTCCACTGAGCCTTTTAGTACACGGCATCTCTGTCCTTGGGACACTCACCACTGTTGGCTTTGACACACTTTTATCAACCAGTTTCCAGAAACCCCGAAGAGGCTTGGCCACTTGCTGTTGGGGAACTTTGGGCCCCTTTGATGTCTGCTCTTGGCATGGCCGGTGGTAATTCACACAAAGATAAAAAGCGTTCATAGCACTCAGACTGTTCTTAATAGACTAAAGCTGCATAGGTGGTTCAGTGACAAAGGTCTTTCAAAATATATTTTCCTTCTCTAGAGTAAATATGCAAGCGTCCTGTGTAAATAAAAGAAAATTAGACCAGTGGAAAGGAAACCAGAGTTTTATGATTTGAAAGCAAATGAAATTGAACAAGGGTGAAAGAATCCCAATGTCATAGGGAAATAATGGATGCTTTGCTAAAATAAAGCTGATTTCTTATCTTCAATATCCCTTCATAAAAATTTTTTAAAAATTACGAGATGTAGTTCCCACAACCTCTTGCTTTGCTAGTGGCCTAGGAGTTATTCAGTCCTGAGGACTTGCTGCCGGATCTTGACTGCCCTCAGCCACAGCCAGGACTGCCCCTGAAAAGGAAATGCAAATGCTGTCTCACACTGCAGGAGGAAAATGAGGCAGCAGTTAGTGTTACCAGGGATGCAAGAGGAGCCCAAAGCATAGTCCCTGACTCCAGAGACCGGACAGTACAATTGAGACTGGATCAGTCAATAAGGATGATAGCCCTGGAAATGTGAAGAAGGTTGAGCCAGAGGGTCGAGAGGTAATAGCCCTGGAACTAAAGTACATGAATCAGCAATGGACGAGCATCAGGAAAAGTCAGGTCAAGGAATTGGTGGGTTTATAACAGGCCTCAGAGAACAGAGAGAGGTGCTATGGAGAGAGAAGTCCCCAGATCACAGAGGGGATTCTGCAGCGTTTCCTGATAGTCTTTGTACCCTGGAAGTTAAATTCAAAAACAGGTGCAACATATTCGTTTGTAGAGATTATTGGGTAGTTTATTAACTTGGATGTTCTCTTTGCTCTTTGTACTGTAAGTCAACACAGATTTTACAGCCCTTAAATAAGCAATGTTTATTTCTGAGTCATCTGCCCCACTGTGGATGTTACAGACAGTATTTCCTGCTAAATGTACAAGTGAGCTGTTTAGACCTCACTGTTGTAAATGCAGAAAATAAGCTTTGATACAGGAACTTTTTTCCTGGCTTTTCTTTAAAGGATTTCTTGTCAAGGAATTGTTTTTACCCTAAAGTGACTGTACGGCTATCTTGAAAGTTGTCTTCTGAGCTCACTGACCATATTTTCATTTGCAGTAGATTTCTTTTCTTACTAAAAAGAAAGAAGATAGAGGAAGATAGGGAAGAAAAACTAAGGTTTCAGAACAAATCTGAGTCCTTCCTTTAAATTTGCATTGTGTTGATTTTTAAACACTGTCCATGAAATGTCACTCAACATGAAAGTATATTTAAATACTCTTTTTAAAGTATTTGATAACTTCACTTTCCTTTTAGATCTTTCATCTTTCTTGTCAATTGCTTAGGCAGTCTTCAACAGCTTAAGAAAGAAAGTCTACTATCCTTTAACAGTTCAATTTAAATTTTTGACAATGTTAATACATGAGCAGAAAAGAATATGAAATACTATATTGAAAAGGAGATTACTGGTCAGCAAAAAAAACCTAATTTGCAGAGACAAATGTTTGATTCTCTTTTCTCCTAAGTCCAGTTTCTCCTCTAAGTTCTGTTTACTCCAGGAAATTAGATGCATAACTAAATCTTAGTTTTTTAATCTGAAAATGAGGATTCTTCAACAATGTGATTTTTGTTTTCTTTTGGTGTTAATAACTTATTTTTAATCAATGAATTATTATAGAAGCTTCCTGTAAGGTCAGGTAATTGTGAAGCCACAATCGGATGGTGCCAATATGGAAAAATATAAGAGTTGATATTTTTTTAGATTTGCACATTTCTGCTATAATTATAATCATAAAAGACAAAAACCATGCTAATAACCTTTGAATTTTCTCATATCAATTTTAAAATTAGCATAGTAAATAAAGTTAAGCAATACTATAAGTATTTAACTTGTAGTGAATTTTTCCTAAATTTCCCTGATACTAATTGATCTTTTCTCTTGTGGGGGGGAAATTACAAGTGAGACATATTCCTTGTTATTTTTTCAATGGTAAAAATTACTGTTATCTCCCATAGTTTGAATGTCTCTTATTCCTACTGTTCTCCAGAGGCAAATGTTCTGTAGAATATGCATTAGAAGAAGAAAAGACAAGTCTCACTGAAGTCCTCCTCTTCTGATTTGCACAATTTCTTCTCACTAGAACTAGGAAACACTCTGTATTCCCAAAGGCCAATCATCCAGGGTATGACTGAAGTTTCATGCACCTCATTCAATGTTCACTTACATTTTATTTTAATTTGATGGTGCACACTGTGAGGCACTGTCAAAGTCACTCTTTAGGAAGGAAAGCGGTTTCCTTCACCTCTGTCAGGGCTGCGGGGAGATGGTGCCTTGGTGTACCCTTGTGGGCTTCCCTGAACTGGAAAAGCTGCTTTGTCCAAGGCAGTGCTTACTCCAGGGGCGGCTGCATGGATGAGCTCATCAATGCAGATCTATAAGAGCTTGCCCCCCTTGCTCCAGCTCAGTATGATTCTGCGGTCTCTATGGAAGAGGTCAGTTGAGCCCCTTAACAAGATTCCCTCCTGCTCAGTCCTGCCCAGTCCTGCTCTTCTCCCCTGTCTTACCCAGGCATTGATCTTAAATGTACTTCTTAGCTATTTTACTATGTGCTGATACCCATCTCAGAATCTGCTTCTTGGTAAACCCACCTTTGACAGGTGATGGTCTACCATAAGGTAGTAGAAAAAAGCACGTGTGATTTGGAAATGGGTACCTGCAATCTAGCTGGCTCTAAGGACTCCACTGTGGTTCGTGTAGGAAGCAGAAGGCCCTGCAACATTGGGGAACCAGGGTCTCTGTTAATGGAGAATGCATTAGCTGGTGTGATATGTCGGGTGTTAGATAAATATGGAGAGAATGATAAATAGGAGGCCAGTGGAATTGCCATTGCTAGACTCCTTTGAAGTTCTGAGAAAAGAAAACAAAGTTGAGCACTCTTAATCAGCAATTAAATTTTAGTGTGGAAGCCAGAGGGTCTTGCTCATCCTGTACTAAAAAAGTAGCAATGCCATTAATCTTAAAAGTAGCCAAGAAAGGTTTAAGTTACAGCCAAGGTCTGTTCATTCTGCCATGTGCAGAGTTCTGTTTGGGAAAGAATGGAGTCCTGACATTTGTGTTGATGCACGACAATCCTGAGTCCCTCATATTCCTCTGCACTGGCTGAGCCTGCAGAGATGTTGTTCCCCCCACCAACATGCTACAGGGACCAACGTTGGGGACGTTTTACTCCCCAACAAGCCCGTGGGTTGAGGATCTTCACCAACCTTCTTTCTTTGGCTGCTAGGTCAATAACTATGATTTCTTCCCCCTGTAAACAGGGACATTCTGTGTCTGCTAGGGGAAAAAAAGAGGTATTTCCCTGGAAGAACTTCAGGACTTAGCCATTATGGATGCACAGGGCCAAGGATATAACTCCTGGATCTCAGGCTGCTGGAATAAGTTGGGTAAGAAAATATACAAAGAGTATACAGACATATTTCATACCCCAGCCCCCTTGCCTGTTTCTGTCTCCTGGAAGACAGAATTTACACCCTGAGAGATGGTGCACATATCCAGAAGAAATTTCAAAGCATAAAAGTCAGAACTGCCCATCTAGATGATGAAAGGAGGAGTAAAATGCCCAGAGAGTATGCATTGAAAATGGGTATAAAACTCCCAGAGGCCTCTGTTCCATTCAGTGACCCAGAGGGCTGTGTTGACGGCGAGCCCCAGCATCCACGAGTTAAGAGCTGCTCCTTTTTAGGCCAAGCCTGGCCGTGGGAGATGTGCCCCCAGAACTGGACTCATGATTGCGGTGGGGGTGACAACAGTTTGTGGTAATAGAGACCAAGTGGCAAGGTATGGTCAGCACGCAGGGAAGAGCTTAAAAAGGTCAAGGTCTGTGCTGGGAGTCCCACTTCCGGCAAAGCAGGGAGGACCTTTGTGGACTGGCTCCCTGGCTCCTGCACCAGGCAGGCAAGAAGAGCCAGCGTCTTGGGTCACCGGCAAGGCTGCTGCTTTGCAGGACAGGAGGGAAGTCTCCGGCACCTGCATGACCCCACAGGTGGTCCTCTGTGCTCCCTCTGTTTTCAATGCTAGTAGGCAAGTTTGTCAGTATTGCTCTGAAGGGGTACAGTGACCTCGGGCTCAGTCACGCTAGGGACCAACCAGGAACTGGAAACCTAGACAGGAAATTTAGTCCAAAATATTGATAAAACTGCTCTGGAGGAGATTATAGCAGATGCATAAATACTACCTCACCCTTAAACATTGAATGCAACAAGCCACAAATCCAGAGCAAGAGAGGAAGGGCAGAGGAGGAGCCGCGGGTTGTCGCTGGAGGCCTTCTTTCTTCTCTCCCCCGCTCAGCTTTCCTTGCCTCCGCTGAGGTCCCAGGCAACTGGCTTCTTTAATCTAGGCCAGATGCTACCCACTTCTAAAAGCCTGGAAAAAAGATTTACTTCTGCAGTGAACATTAACAGGCTTCTGGATTTTAAAACAGCTTTCAAAAAAAATTTGATCTTATGCAGTTTCCTTTTTAAATGATTTTAAACCCTGTGCCCTGCTTACACGGGCAAGGAGGAAAAAAGCAAAATAAATAAAGTGATTCTTCGTAGTGCTGGAAACATAGAAGATCTCTCTGCCTCTGTATGTTTTGCCTCTCCTTTTTCTTAAGGGAGACTGGGGTTCTCCGTTTGGGGATTGTTGGGGTGGGCGTGTGCTCCACCCCTGTGTAGTTCTGATGTCAGGAAGCCTGTGCTTTCCACACCAGCGTCAGCTCCGTGCCGGGGTTCACACTGGAGCCCAGTCCCTTGGAGTTGCTGGCACAGCGCCCTTCTTGGACTGGGGGTGGAGGAATGGACTTTGATTTCTGAAGATTTATTATGATAATCAACACACATACTAATCACGCCAGCTAGTGGGTGTCAGTGGCCTTGCCACACACATGCATAGGTGGAGCCAGCCACCCATCCCACACCCACCCCACCCCTTTCAGTTCCTCCGGGACCCTCTTCTACCATCAGGGGTTTGTGGTTGCTGCTTTGCTTTCACATCTGAGAGCAAACATGCACTACTAGTGTTTCTGTGTCTGGCTTATTTCACTTAACATGATGGCCCCCATCCATTTTGCTGTAAACGACAATATTTGTTTTGTTTATGGATGAGTAATACTCCATTGTAAATACATATGCCTTATTTTTTATCCATTCTGCTGTGACCCACCTGGCCAGAACCTATGACTGGTGAGGGGCAATGGGGAATTAAGAAAGACACACATTTACAACAAGTAAGCTGGGACCAGGTGGGACCCAGACCTCTGATGGAGGAACAGAGACTTGAGCTAGCACAGCACGTTTACAGGTTTCATCATCAAAAGGTTATTTGTGGGAAAGTTTCTGCAAGGCAGGCAGGTTGAAGGTCACAGCACTTGCAAGGTATTGTGGTGGCCTTGTCATGCTCAGAATTCCCTGTCCCCGGCACTGGTGTCTGAGCTCTAGACGGTTTTTGTTCTGTACCTTTGCACAGAACTTCCTCAGCAGGGCACTGCCATAGCTCCTGGGCAATCTCCTCCTGCACCCTTGCACAGAAAGTCCCCAGGGCAAAGCACAGCCACAGCTCCGAGGGAGTCAAAGACCATGGTTCCAGTCACTGCCCTCTGCACCATTCAGCTGTTGATGGGCACCCAGGCTGGTTCCATGTCTCGGCTGCTGTGAATAGTGCCACCATAAACACAGGCACTCAGGTGTCTCTTTGGCATACTGACTTCATTCCCTTTGAGTGTATACCCAGGAGTGGTGTGGCTGGATCATTGGTAATTGTGTTCAGTTTTTTGAGGAAAACTGCATCCTTTTTCCCATACTGGCTGTACAACAGTGTACAGGAGTTCCTTTTTCTCCACAGCCTCACCAGCATGTTATTTTTGTTTTGTTTAATAATAGCCCTCCTAACAGGGATGAGATGGAGTCTCGATGCATTTCCCTGATGACTAGCAATATTGAGCATTTTTATATGTACGTTTTCCATTTGTACTTCCTATTTTGTGAAGTGTCTATTTAGATCATTTGCTCATCAGTTAACTGTATTTTTTTCATTTTCAACTGTATTCTGAACATTAAACTTACAGCTAGCAAAGGCTTCCACCCATTCTTCAGGCTGTTTTTCCACTTGGTTGACTGTTTCCTTTGCTGGGAGGAAGCGTTTTGACTTGGTGCTGTCATAGTTCTCCATTCTTGCTCTTGCTTCCTGGGCTCTGAGTCCTCTTCAGGAAACTGCTGCCTGTGCCCATATCTTGAAGTGTTTCCCTGTCTTTTCTTCTAGTACTTTCAAGATTTCAGATTTTACATTATAGTCTTTGATTCATTATGGGTTGAATTTTCTGTGGGGTGAGAGAGAAGAGTTCAAGTTTTGGTCTTCCAAATATGGATACCCAGTTTTTCCAGCTCCACTTAAGGAAGAGGCTGCCCTTTCTCTAATGCTTTTGGTGCTCTTGTGGAGAATCAGTTGGCTAAAGATCTGGATTATCAATCCTGTTCTGTTGGTGTATGGATATGTTTTCATGCTAATACCATGCTGTTTTTGTTACTATGACTTAGTACTGTGTTTTGAAATTAAGTAGTGTATTGCCTCTGGTATTGCTCTTTGTGTGTGCTATTGCTTTGGCTATTTGAGGTTTTTTGTGTTTCCACATAGATCTTAAAATTGTTTTTTTCTAATGCTATGAAGAAAATCATTCATCTGTTTTGGAAAAAGCTCCATGTGCTGGTGAAAATAACATGTATTTTGCAGCTGTTGGATGAAATATGCTGTAGAGGGCTATTAAGTCCATTTGATCTATAGTGTAGTTTAACCATTGTTTCTGTTAATTTGTGTCTGAATAACTTACCTATTGATGGTTATTGAAGTCACCCACTATTACAGTATTGGTTTGTTTCTCTTTGTCTAGTAGCATTTTTACACAATTTGGTGCTCTTATGTTTGGTGCATATACATGTATAAACACTGTTTTCTTAATGTATTCTTTATAAATACATAGTGACTTTGTCTCTTGTAACTGATTTAGTTTTAAAGTCTATTTTGTCAGATACAAATATAGCTACACCTGCTTGTTTTCAGATCCCATTCACTTGGAATGTATCTTTCCATTCTCTTTCAGTCTGTGTATGTTTTTGCAGCCAAAGTGAGTTTCTTGCAATTAGCATACTGTTGGGCTTTGTTTTCAAACTTATTCAGCCAGTTTGTCTTTTGATTAGAGAGTTAAGACTATTTACATTCACAGTAATGATTGAAAGGTGTATATTTGTCCCTATCATTTTGTTGATATTTTGCTTGTTTTGAATCTTCTATGTATATTCTTTTATTTATCTTAGAAGTTTATTGATATAGTTCATATTTGAGCTGGTACTGAAAAGTTCATGTGTAAGGCAATGAAAGAAAGTTTACAGGTGAAATAATTGGATCATGATAGCTTTAACCAGATGAGGACATTAATCCACTGATATGGAGTCACTGGGTGGTAACTGTAGGAGGGTGGGGATGGCTGAAGACATGACTTTGGGGTTAATATCGTGTGCCTGGTGAGCACAGTTCTCTCTGCTTCCTAATTACCACACCCTGAGCTGCTTTCCTCTGCCATACTCCTCTGCCATGATGTTCTTCACCTCAGATCTAGAGATACGGAACGGACCACATATACTGAGACCTGAGACTTTGAGCCAAATAAACTTTTTGTCCTTTAATTGTTCTTGTCAAGTCTTGTCATAGTGGCACACACAAAAAGCATTGGTTTACTATATTTTGATTCTTTCCTGTTTCTCATTGTGTCTACTCTTCTAGTGGCATTCAATATATATATGTATATATATTTTACCTTTCTCTTCTGGATATAAGATAACCTTAATCATCTTCAATAAAGCTGTTCCATTGGTCATGAATTCACTTAGTTTATCTTGAAAGGTTTTTTTTTTTATTCTGAAGGATAACCTTGCTGGATATAATAATCTTGGTTGGCAGTTTCTTTCAGGACTTAAAATTCATTGTTCTGTGACCTTATGCTCTTCAGAGCTTCTGAGGAAAAATTTGCTATTAGTCTGATAGGTTTACCTTTAAATATAGCTTGACATTTCTCTCTTGCAGTTCTTAATATTTCTTTTTGATTTGCTTTTGGCAATTTAATTGTACTATGTGGTAGGTTCTTTTTAGGTCATGTCTTTTTGGGGTTCTGAATACCTCCTGGATGAATGCCTGTGTCTTTACAAATATTTGGGAAATTTTCTGTTTCTCAGTATCTGCTTTCTATTACTTCAGCATGTAGTTCTTCTCCCTCTGCTGTGCCAATTATTTGAACATTTGGTCTTTTAATGGCATCCCAGAGATCTTTCTTCTTTCCTACTTTTTCTTTATTGCTACCTCCATCTAATATTACAGAAGAGTTGTCTTCAAGCTGTGATATTTCTTCTGATTGATTTAGTCTGTTGAGGTTTTCAACTGAGGTTTTATCTGACTTATTGAGTTTTTCATTTCTAAGATTTCCATTTGGTTCTTTATCAAAATCTCTAGTCTTCTGTTTTGAAACTTGTGCAGAGTTAGGTGCTTGACTTGAGGGCCAAGGACCAGAGTCAGTTTCCTCTCTGGGACTCTCCTTCAGTCTTATCAACTCTGCACCATCAGACTGCTGCTATAATAGATGCAGGGGACCTTTGGTGGGGACCTGTGCTATCAGCAACCATTGAGTCTTTTATCTTTGAAACTATTGTGGAGAAATCTGCCCAGGAGCAGAACCTCAACCTCCCGCCAGATGTGCCCCTGGCGGGTTGGTTCAATAACTGAGAGCCCATGTCCTCTTTAAGTAGAAGTGACTTCAAGGGTTGAGCAGGACTGGGCTGTGGTCAGAAGTTGGGATTAATTCCTCTCAGCTGGGCATGTAGCTCAGCAGTAGAATACCATCCATCATGCCCCACACCCCAGACTCCACCCACAGCACTGGAGGGAAAGAAGGGATGGGGAGGGGGTAGGAGGTAGTTTTTATTTTTATTTTTTAAATATAAGACACTTCAGGGTAGTAGAGGAAAAGAATTAGTAAAAATAGAAATGAAATAAAACAAAAAATGAAAAAATTTTAAAATTTAAAAAAGGTAGGAAAAACATAGACTGAAGAAAAAAAGGGGTCAAACACCCCTCATAGCCTAGAGCTTGACCATGCGAGTGAGGGCAGGTGATGGTGGGCTTTGCTCATCTAATCTCCTCTCCTCCCTCTAAGGCTGGAATTCTCCACGTATGGTAGGGAAGGAGGGAGCAGGCTGTAGTCCTTGTTTTAATTCCTTCAGCCCTTGTCAAACCGGTTAGGGCAGAATGTAGCCAGCCAGGTACTTCCCAACAGGTCAGGGCAGAACGTTGGCCTTGCCAGGAGCATACCCTCTTCAGGTATTTTGAGTCTGGTCTGTGCACCTGGGATTTGTCAAATCCTAAAGTCTCCGAAGCCTGGTGTTGAGGGCAGGCATTGAACCACTGAGCTCTGCTCTGGGGGGGGGGGGGCGGTCCTTGCAGGAACCAAGCAACCCATTACCCTCCTTCCCAATTTGGTTCCTTCAGATCTGGCCTTCACATGAAATTAAACGCAACAGGAGTTGCTCCCAGTGACAGAGGGCAGGCCTGCTGGAGCTGCTGATTGAGGGTGGTGGCCTCCCCTTGTGTCCCTGTGTGGCTGCTCTAGTGAACAGACCTCTCAGCAATTTGGTCAGAGACACCCTCCCAAGCCAAGAGTATGTGGCCATTGCTCTCCTGGTCAGTAGGTCAGGGTGTCCATGGGGAGATATGATTTTGCTAGATTTTCTGACCCCCAGAGCAGCATAGTTCAGATGGTAAGGCCTCTCAAGATGGCTCCTGGCTAAAGCACCCTGAGAGATTTAGTGAATCTCTGGACTGTTGTACAAGTCGAACATGGTGGCGCATACCTGTAATCCTAGGGACTCAGGAGGCAGAGACAGGAGGTTTGCAAGTTTGAGGCCAGCCTCAGCCACTCAGTGAGGTCCTAAGCAACTTTGCGAGACTGTCTCAAAATCAAAAAATAAAAAAAAAGAGCTGGGGACGTAGACAAGTGGCAAAGCATCCCTGGGTCCAATCCCTGCCATGATGAAGAACAATAGCTTTGCTATTTTTTCTTCCTGTTGAGAAACTTGAAATTAGCCATGAACAACACATTCAATGAAAGTGAGTGGATGTGACTGTCAGATGGTCTCCATGCTGACCAGGACAGGGGGCAGGGTGCCTGGACGCTGGGAAGACACTCTAAGGGCACTGACTGGATGTGTGAGCACCCCTTCCTAACTCTTCTTTCCACTTATTGGCGAGTCACTGCACCTGGTGGACACTTGGATTTTAAGGTGCATGTTCACATTATTGTCACAGATGGGCCCTATCTGTTTGCTACAGCCCCACTCAGCTGGGGGCAGGCTCGGCTCTGCGCTGCTCCCGGCTGTGCAGGTTGTACACACAGCTGCGGCCCTTCTCACCGACTCTCAAGAGAACACGAACGAGTCGGGGAACAGAGTCCGCTCATCTTCAGCGCCTTTTCTGGTGATCTTGTTCTGTTTCCTTTCGGTATAACATCTCCATCTTTAGGGCGCATTTCCTGCACCCTCGAGCCTTCGGGAAGGACGCTGGGCTGCTGCCCTCGCCACTGCCACACGGCCAGGGGCCCAGCAGCGCAGCCCCGCACGAGTCCCGCCCACGGGATTCTGACCTTGCCCTGCGGTGGGCTCCTCTTCTGTCTCTCCCTCCCTGACCTGCACCCTTCCATAGAGGATGACGTTGTCCCCAAATAAAAATAAATATCATAACTTCCAAAATTCCAGGGTAAAATTTGGAGCCCTCAGTAAAACACTTGGGCCCTGAACCATCTCACCAGGTCTCCATTTCCTATGGGATCCAAGGTCAGCGCCACACCTGACGGCTCGACTGGAAGACGGACCTTGCGCTCTGCCCATGCTCACCCTCCTCCCGGACAGCCTGTCCTTACACTGCCCGGGGGACGCTGACTCGTCCTCCAAGATGAGGCCACCAGCGCCGGCTGTGCCAGGCTCTGCTGGACGGGTCAGCACCCCGTCTCACCCCGACTACGATGCCTGGTCACATGACATGCGGAATAACCTGTGTCGGCCGCGTGCTGTCGCAGGAGCGCCCTCGCGCCCGCGCGTGGGACCCTGTCCACTCATGTCTACTTCCAAAGCCTGGGCCACTGCCTTCATCAAATAGATACGAAAGGGTGGAGCCGCCCCCAAGGCTCGCGGGCGTTTTCTGCAGCGCTTTGTGGAAGCGTTGCTTTCCAGCCGAGCTTAAATACACTTGGAAACAGGTGCTGCACACGAGCCATTGCTGTCACACACTCGTCAGAAAACTAGTGCACAGTTGACGAGAGCTACGGAGGAAAGTGGAAAGATGTGAAATAGTGGGTATTTATAAAACTGTAAGCGTGCTGTGTAAGACCATGTAAAGGAAGTGCTCTTACCTGTCTGTCCCTGAGGGTGGCTTCCTGTCGTCGAACCTTTGTTCTCCGAAGACCCAGAGAGTTGACACAGGAACTGACACAGGAACCCCACCTGCCGGGGAGACACCTGAACTGTGGACCAAAGTTCAACTCATGCTGCAGTGAAAAAGCGCGAAGATGGGCGCAGTGTCTTGCTATCCCAGTGTCTTGGGAGGCTGAGGCAGGAGGATCACAAGTTCAAGGCCAGCCTCAGCAACTTAGCAAGGCCCTAAGCAACTTAGGGAGACCCTGTCTCTAAACAAATAAAAAGGGCTGGGGATGTGGCTCAGTGGTTAAGCACTCCTGGGTTTAATCCCTGATACCCTGCCCCCTCCCCCCCAAAAAAGAAAAGAGAAGAAAAAGAACAAAGAAAAAGCATGAAAAACAAGCAACAACACAAAGAAAAATCTGGACATAAATATTAATAGGAACGCTGAGGGCATTCAGCAACTTAGAAACCAGAAATAAAACTTAAAGATGCTTTTTAAAGGAGGTAAAACCACGTTGGACAAAGCCTAACAGGGTCCAGAAAGTGAATGCGCCATGGGGACAACAGAGGGGGGAGGACCGAGAAGCCCACACAGGCCTCAAGCAGCACAGGCCGTGGTGTTCAACGGCAGGGTCCTGCCTTTTATGTTCCTCTGGTGCAGGCAAAGAAGGTTCAAGGACAGGAAGCCACCCTCAGGAACAGACAGGATGAAAAAGAACTCCATTTAAATTATAAAACATGTTTACACTTTTATAAATACCTAGTCATGTTACATCTTTCAACTTCTCATCTTTTGCTAGTTGCACACTAATAATCTGAGTGTGCAAATAATGAGCTTTGTCCTCAGTACATTATTTACAAGTTAAGTGTACTTGACCTTGGCTCAGAGGCAACTCTGCGTGTATGGGCGACCGAGAAAGGCAAGTTCATTGAGGTGAACCCAAGGTAGCCTTAATAAGATGGAGGAATGGCTTCCCTCAGAACCCTGAGGTCCACATTAAGGAGGCCCAGAATGTTCACAGGTTGTTATACTCTGATTGTTACGTGCAAACACGTGGGTACATTCAAAGTAATAACAAGAGGCATCCCAACTCAGGCAAACTAAATATCCAACCAGGTCATAGGCAAAATCATATGAGAACTGAAAAAATCAAAGGGGGAAAGCGAGTCAAGGTGGAGGTGGCACCTGCTTCACCTGGAGTTGTGACCTGGCTGACGAGGGAGAGCCCCCTCTGGGATCATGGTACAAAGGCATGGCCAGAATGGTGGTCCCGAGTCCAGGTTCCCAGGGAGCTGGGGAATGGGCAAAGGAAAGGCAGTAGGCCTGGGCACAGGCTGACAGGGAGTCGGGGACCAGGGAGTGTGAGGACCCTGCCTCGTGGTCCTGAGCACTGGTTGAACTGGAGGTGAGTGGCCACACAGCCCACCCCAGGCAACGCCCTGAGCTGCCGCCTGAAGGCCTGGTTCTGGACTGGGGACCTTGGATCTGAGCTTCCACACACCTGCTAGCTAAAACAGGTTTGCATAGAGTTAGAGTTTAAAAAGCCATCCCAAATATCCACTTAGCTTCCCACACAGACCCAACCC
Source organism: Xerus rutilus (assembly GCA_028644305.1). Lineage (NCBI taxonomy): Eukaryota > Metazoa > Chordata > Mammalia > Rodentia > Sciuridae > Xerus > Xerus rutilus. Next base: position 1,733,058 of record CM053409.1, on the reverse strand, counting down.
ACAGAGCAAGCCTTACAAAACACAGTGGGGGTGTAATGAGAAAGAAAGGATGGCTTCCATCATGAGGACAGTGACCAAGGCCAGACAGCATACCAAGTGTCGGCTAAGACATGCAGCAGCCAGGACCCTTCTGCGTGGCTAATGGGCGCCTCACGTGGTACAACTGCTATGGAATCACCTCCTCGAGATAGTCATTGCAGGTCCAGCAACTCCACCGCAGGCATGGATGTCCCAAGTAATAGAAAGAAGGGGCTCAAGAAGCAGTCGTGCCCATGTTCACGCAGCGTTTCCCACAATAGCCAGGCCTGTGAAGCAACCCAAAGGTCCATCAGTAGATGAGCGAGCAGAAAAACTGGCGTACACAGATGGTCGGATACCATTCAGCCTCCAAAACAGGGAACGGTGAAACGTGCTACCCGCTGGGGGAACATGGCAGACATCGCGCTAAGTGAGAAAGAACACACCCAGGGTGCTCACGTGTGTGAGCTAATGGAGTCATCAAATCATAGGCAGGCAGAAAAATGGGATTTCTGGAGCTGGGTGGAGACAGGAATAGGGACTTAGCATTTGATGGACGTGGAGTTTGTTTGAAAAGAAAAATGACATTTTGGAGATGATGGTGGTAGTGGCTGTACAACAACTCTGAACCGTGGTCGTGGTAGTGAGTACCATGTTACGTATATTCTGCTACAACAAAAACAAAAGTTAGCATACACAATTAAATGTGATATTTACAGTCCAGATAAAATAATCCTGAAGTGTGTGATAAAGTCTAAAATAAGTATAATGAGAATACAGACACATAAATTCCAGATAGGAATATATCTGGATATTGAATGTCAGCAGGAACCAAGTCTTATTAGTTTTCTGATGTTACACTTGATACATGCATTTTTTTCCTTCTCATGCCAATCACCTCATGGCCACAAAGTGGCTGCCACACTTCCAGAATCATTTTCAAATCAAAGAAAGGAAGAGGTAACAAGCTTTCTTGATGCCAACTTCTAACTTAATCAGGAAGAGAAGGCATCCGTAAATGATATCCTGATACACTTATCTCTCTTTGACAAACGTCAGTGCTCACCTTGAGACTGATCATCAGCCAAAGTGAATGAAATTACCTCAACGGGCCGTAGCCATCACAGTTATCGTGTGGAGAAGGAGCGGTGCCGGTTTTCTGCCTTCCTTCTCCCCATTTTCTAAATACTCAAGACGTCTTAGCATTCAAGGAAATGGGAAATGGCTTTGGGGCATGTAATAAAGAGAGCCTGACCCACTTAGCAAGAAAAAGATCCTAGAAAAAGGTTGTGGGGTAAAAGTAAAAACAGTGAGGCGAAGACTTTGATAAGCTCTGTTAATAAACCTCATTGTTATAAACTACCATGTTGATAAGTTACGCTGATAAATCTCATTTATTACAAGAAACTACTATGTTGTGTTTACCTGAAATGAGTGGAAAAGTGAATGAAGGACTGGACTCCCGTGTGACCATGACCTTGACAGGAGGCTTGTTCTCCGATACTCAAGCTCTGACAAAGTCCTCTTGATGTTCAGCAGGAAGTCTGAACTAATGGTAAGGAAACATTTGGTAAGAAAAAATATGTCAATAAATAGAAAGGACTTCAAATGAGTGAGCATAGAGAAATAAAGCAACGCTCTCTTCAGAAAACGTCCTCCATCCAGAGTAGCCCTACAAACTTAGAATATAAAAACGGAAATTTCCCAATCAAGAGACAGAGATGATTAGCTTCAATAATAAAAAAGATGCAGTTACAACTGTCTGTAAGAGGAAAAGAGTCAAACAGAAGAGTAAGGGCCACTTCTTTCCCCCTTCAAGCCGAGCACGGCTGTCACTGAACCCGGGCCTTTGGTGGGCCTCAAGGCACTGCAGGCCACCTGCTTCTGTCACCGCCACGGTGCTCCCGAAGGGCTCGCCCACCTCCCCAGGTGTTTCCAGGGACTGCTGTTGGCTGTCCTCCAGCAAACAGTGTATTGATCCTGCTCACCTCTGAACCTCACATGAGCATGCGTCTGGTTTGTGCACTGGCCCAGTCTGAGGGCCTTCTGTAGTGTGTGGGGGTGGATGTGGTCACGGACGCTCTGGCTGAGACTGTTATCTTGCAGGATTCATGGGAAGATCTAAGGTGAGGATTAAAGTGCCAGAAAACAGCAGAAAGTAAGAGTGGATCCTTCTCCTGCCCTCAGAAGCCCTTACCAGAGGGAGGCAGAGACGGGCTGGAGTGGGAGCCACCCTAAAGCCATGTTCACGCAGATCTCGGGAGTCAGGAGGGACACACGGCCCATGTGTACCCCGCCCATGTGCTTCCCTCTGCAGCCCCAGGGAACTGGGTCTGGCTTTGAAAGGCCAAGTCAGTCAAGCCTATTCAGTGCCTTTCATAACCCGTCAGGTTGGTGCCCAGAAAAGTAAAAGGGAAATTATGGGGAGGAGGCTGATGTGGAGGTGAGCCTCGGAGAACAGGGAGGAGGCCGGGGATGTGGATGGGGGCCAGTCTTTTCCCCTGGATCTCTGTGCCTTGGACTGAGGTCTATGTCAGGAGAAACGTAAGTGTCCTTCAAGAATGCAAAGTGGGGACAAAGGTGACAAGCCTGGGCACAGTGACTGTGCAGGACCACCGCCCGCTGTGCCGGAGGTCTGGGGCCTGGGCTGGCTTCCCCCTCTCCTCTTCCTTTGCACTCTTACCACTCAGCATTAGGGATCAAATTCCAGAAAGCAGAAAAGTACAAGCTGAGCGAAGACATTTGGGAGGCAATTTCATAAGGGAGTCGGAAGGAATCACGTAGGAATCGCATACTGTTCCAGAAGGGGCAAGTTAGAAACCAAAGCCACTGCCTTAATTGGCCTGGGGAGCGCTCTCAGGACGTGCAGCCACCTCCTGCAAGTGCAGATGAAAGACATTTAATTCTGTTACTGCATCTGTGAGGACAGATTTGATGAGGTGATAATAGTTATAGAGAGAGAAAAATGATCATTTTTATGTAAAATAAAGTAAAATGAGGGCCGAACAGCAAACTATCAGGATGTAAAAGCTTAGTCACATTGAAAACAATTCCTCTTGGAAGAAAATTGATAAAGATCCACATGCCCGAGTCTTTGGAAGAGCTCAGGTTATAAAATGGTACAATGAAGTAGCAAATTGGGCGAGAAGGGGTTATTTACAGCCTCTGCGAGGAGCTGCACTTTCAGCAGAGGGAAATGAAGCCCGATTAAAAGGAAGAAAAGGGTTGCTTTGTGACTTGGGCAGCATGTCCACATCTACATGATCATTTAAATGGAAAAAAATGGAAAATGCAAATCAAGAGTCCATGATACATATCAATGCTTATGGGAATAAACTAGAAGGTGAATTTGAGATTCCTTATTTTGGTTTTACTGAATTTAAGATTCATGCAGCTAAAGAGGCAAGGGGAGAAGACAGCTGAGTGGGGACCATCAGTGACCATTTCCCTGCAGGAGCATCATGCCAAACAGCTGTGCTCTCAGCAAATACCTTCAGGAGAACTAAGGAAATGAGAGAGACTGCCCAGGTCACTCCTCACCCAAACCTAGGCAGCCAGCACTGAGGGGTGCCTCCCACCTGGAGAGGGAGGGAGCAGACTTCCTCCCCCAGGGCCAGAGGAAGGCCCACCGCCCAGGATGCCGGCTCCCACAGACCCGGCCCTGGGACTGCATGGACGGAAGTGATGCCCAGCTCGATCTCACTCACACGTGGGTCTGAAACTTGATCTCCAGAAGCTGAACGTGGAGTGGTGCTTCCCAGGGGCCAAGGACAGTGGGGGTAGGGTTGTGCAGAAAGCTGGGTTAACGGGCACCAAGTCACTGTTACCTAGAAACAGACGTTCTAGTGTAGAATGTACAAAGAACTCAAATCACTTACCACCAAGACAGACAAATAAATGAAAGAGCAAATAGCCCATTAACAAATGCACAAAAGAGCTAGACGGATGCGTCTCAAAGAAGGAATGCAAATGATCAGTAAGTATATGAAAAATGTTCAGCCTGTCTGGCCATCAGGACAAAGCAACTCAGAACTACCCTGAGATTCCATCTCACGCCAGTCAGAACGGCAGTCATCAAGAACACAAACACCAACAAATGCTGGCAAGGATGTGGGGAAAAGGGCACACTCATATATTGTTGGTGGGACTTCAAATTAGTGTAACCACTTTGGAAAGTAGTATGGAGATTCCTCCATAAACTAGGAATTGAACCACTGCAGGATCCGCTTTCCCACTCCTTGGTCTATATCCAAAAGATCTAAAACCAGCATACTACAGTGATACATGCAGTCCATCAATGTTTATAGCAGCACCATTCACGATAGCCAAGTTATGGAACCAACCTAGGTGCCCTTCAGCAGACGAATGTGTAAAGAAAATGTGGTCTATATACACAATGGAATATTAGCCATAGAGAAGAATAAACTTAAGACATTTGCTCGTATATTGATGGAACTGGAGAACTTCATGCCAAGTAAAATATGCCAGCAGAAGCTGGATCAAAACAAGGGGGTGGGGGGAGAAAGAAACAGAAAAACGGAGGAGTTCATGACAATAGAAGAGATCTGTGGAGTGGAGGAAGAGGATTGAGGGGAGGGAGGAGGGACAGGAGAGGGAAGAATGGAGCAAGGAGTCTGACATAGCTGCTTTCTCGTGTGCTTACAAACACTCCTACCACAGTGACTCGCCTTCATGCATGGTCACAAGGCACTAGTTAATACAACTCTAAATAAACAGGAGAAGGATTAGTGAAGTACAGGTAAAGAAATGGGGGAGAGAGGAGGAAAGGGAAGCACTGGGAACTGAGCTAGAGCAGGTTGTGGTCCATGCTTGTATAATTATGTCAGAATGCATAACTGGAATGAACTAATAAACAATGAAAATAAATCTTATTACCAAAAAAATTGACCAACTACCTATTCATTTCTGAACACACTATCGTGTACCATTGGCCCATATATCTGTGTTTATGAGAGCATAGTTTCGATTACTGTAACCATGTAATATAGTGAACTCTGATTGCTACACTGAAACATTATATAAATAAATGAATTAATCAAAAACTTCTGTAAAGATCCAGATTATTTCCTTTCTTCAAGAAAGATCCACTTTTTCACTACGGGGAAGTGACTACTAGAATTCTGTAGGTCTGGTATGAACCAGTCCTAGTGTTATGGGAAATTATGCACATGGAGATGCACAAGGGTGAGGTGGAGTTGTCTCCAAAGGCCGAGTACAGACAGCGCTTTGTTCTCAGAGTCTTTTCTACAGTTCAGACTCTGGGGGTTCAAGACTCACGTTCAAGTAAACCTGACGTCTTCCCCTTTCTCCAGGTAGCTCTGGGTCCTACCCCAGCGGCTGAGCAAGCACAATGACAAGCAGGCACTAGCAGCTTGCAGCTGTTAACAGAGATAGAAGGGAGCATTTTGGTAAGGAGTCGCTGCTTCGCTCTCCTGGGCTGTATTGTTTAAGGCTTTATTTCCACCTTGTGCTGCCTTTGTTCCTGGAGTATGGAGACCCACCACCCTCACACGGAGAGCTTGTTGTCTTCAATGCCAACTACTGTTCTTAGCTAGAATCTTTGGGTCATTGGTGTCAGTATTAAAGCCAAATAAACCCAACGCTCCCCCCAAAATAAAAGTCCTGATGTGCTATTGCACAGTAGGGTGACTATATTTTATAATATAATGGACATTCCAAAAAGCTAGAGTAAAGGATTTGGGGGGAAACAAATGTAATAGGCTTTGAGGAGACAGGTACGTTTAACCCGATTTGCACATCACACAGTGTATGCGCGTATGGAACCATCACATGCTACCCCACTCAGGCGTACAATATTTGTTTAATGTATGTTAACAATAAATTTAAATTTTTTTAAAAAAGCTGTGGAAACTGCAAAAATAGATTCATACAGCTAAGGGATGGTAATTCTCAGTAACTGCAGTTTAAACACATAGAATGCTCACATTTTACTCTATGGAACAAAGTAAATTTATTTACCTAAGTCTTTCTGCCCATGGTAGATAAAAAGACCACCTACCTTTAGTCAAGAATGACTGCTTATAAATATGCAGTGAGTTCATATAATATTTGTAAAACATGTTCTGAGATAGGCAGATTAATTTGCTGACCGTTTTTCTACAAGGAAAGTGCTTTACAAATATTGCAAAAACCATTGTCTCAATTTATTGTTTGAAAATCAAGATTAAAGACCTATTAAACTAAGGCTTTGGTTGAATTTGTACCTCAATGGGATATGAGAAATGTTCCAGTGATCAAATATTGGATAATGGAGGAACACATTAAAAGTGAACGCACTTCTTCTGTAATAAAAAAAAAATCACTCAAACATTTGGTATCATGCTCTGTACTCTCAAAGCAGTTGCACCTGGCTTCATAGTATAGATTCTACTAAACTTGAGATCTAAATTAGGTGTACCTATATGAAATCTCCTGATTTTTATAAAAAATTGTATATATTGCTATGAACATATTATTCCAATACATGAAATTTGATTCTTTTAGATAAGGAAGAAAACTAGAAAGTGGTAGGAAATTATTTGGTAGCTAATCACAGAAACTCTGGAATTATCCCAGCACTAATTTACTATTTTCAGTGACTACTTCGCTCTCTCCTGCATTCGCCTGAATCTTTCACAAGCATTTTTTCCTTTTCTTTTTTGCAAAGCCTGTGAAGTCACTCTCATTAACAAGAATATAGTCCTTCTTTCTCTTTTAATACACAGACACATTTCCCTCTTTGGAATAAATGCTATAGTTACATAACAGAATATTAGCACTTGGCAGGGTAAAGCCTAGTGCTGTTGATCAAAACCCTTCCTGAGTTTACAGTCATTTTTTCACAACCAGTCTAGAAAATGCTCGGCTCTCAAGGTTTGACTGTGTTTATTGTACACAGCTCCATGTACACGAGGGTATTGGACTCTAGGGCTTGTGACCCTTGTGTCTTCATTAGCTTGCACTCAAATTCCCATGTTTGCCCATAAGAAGCTAAAAATCAATCAATCTGACACAATTACATCGTGAGAAAAGACAAAGATCTTTTCCAATAATTGTCACCACTGAGATCAGAAAAATCTTGTTATTCCATATTCCAGTAATCATAGATCAGGACTTTCAATTGTTAATATGGTGACACATTCTTGGTATACATACATATAAGAGACATTGTCACTGAAATGTTAGTCCTTCTAAAATAAAAAAGGAACCTAAACATTAAAATTATTAGCTCTTGCAAACCAAATTCAATAAGGTAACCCTTTTAACCCTTTCTATTTTGTATCTACTAACTGATAAATGATAATATGCTACTGTATTATGTTTATAATAAGTAAGCATAATATTTGTACTAATCATAATGTTTAATGGAATAATTTGCATGATTTTTTAGGATATATATGAGTTGAAAAATGTTATTCGTGGTAATCTTTAATTTTTATATTGTACTTTGTTATACTTTCATGATCAAATCTAACAATTTGTGTTTTATAGGAGAGCTTACAGTTTCAAGTGCCTCACAACAACATACCTTCAAGTTAGCAAAATCAGGAGATTTTTATAACAGCATAAACAAAATATGAATAGTTATTATATAAAAAGAGTCGGTTTGTTGAAAATTCCAACTTCGAGTGTTCGCCCAGGTGGAAAACTTTCCTGAGCCCTTCCCCACGGGCCTGCTCAAAATTCTCAAACCACCCCACAACTGCAACACTCCCTCTCACTGACCTCTGCCTAATGATTCTTCATGGAATTTATTACCCCCTGATATATTACAAAATGCATTTACTTAATTTTTTAATTTTCTACCGTGTCCACAGCACCTGTGATAATGCCTTTGACAGATCAGTTGTTAACAGCTGATGAGTGGATGAATGACAGACTCCAGTACAAAAGAAGACCTAGATATAAATTCAAAAGTTGAGAGGAGTTCAATATATCACTTCCTGAAAACCCATTAGCTTCTCTACTCCAGTAATAGACAATGTAAGAAATTGAGCTAAGCTGGGTTGGTGGTGCATGCCTGTAATCCCAGCACGTTGGGAGGCTGAGGCAGGAGGATCATGAGTTCAAAGCCAGCCTCAGGCAAGGCACTAAGCAACTCAGTGAGATCCTATCTCTATATAAAATACAAAATAGGGCTGGGAATGTGGCTCAGTGGTCAAATGCTCCTGAGTTCAAGCCCCAGGACCAAAAAAGTAAAGAAAGAAAGGAAGGCTCCACCCCATGCATCTACCCAAACCTCAAATGGAATGAAGCAGAACAAAGCAGATGATATGGAGTGGCGTTTAAATTTGTCAAGTTCAAAAACAGGAGGGCTATATCCATAAGTGACAACTTTACTTAAAACCAAAGGAGAAATGTGAAGATCATAAAAGTCAGCATGACAGACCTCTGGGTGAAGGGGAGACTGTCATGTGTTGGAAGGGGCACAGGCCCTCTATTTCTTAACCTCAACAGTGGACACATGGGTATATATTTTCTTAAAACCCTTTAAGCGAACACATATACACTCTGTGTCTGATGTTTTCATAGCATTCATACATTCTTGTGTGTAGATGGTATTTTTAATAAAATGGAAATTCCCTTGTGAAACAAACCATTTCTCCTGCAGTCCCCAGCTGAATTACTGTGCTTGTCCAAAAAGCTGCATCCAGATAGGAGGTATTTGGTTATAATTTTTCTCACTCTAACACATTCCAGTTTTGAACTCTTGACTCTTCAAAATGTCAAATATAATTATAATGTGGTATTCTGTTTAAGCATGTGCAATTAAAAGGGCACCATTGAATAGTGGTAGTGCGTAATGTTTTCCAACTGCCAGGGGTACAGAGTATCATTTTATGGTGTATATCTGCCGCTGCCGAGGACTATTTCATAGGTCCCCATAATGTTGGAAGTCTCTCCTGCACGCCACCAGACTCTCCAGGTTTACAGGCTATAAGTGAATTCTAGAGACAGAAATCAAGATGCTGCTTCCAGAATCCCAGCCATTAAGAAATACTCCCCAGGCATGAAACGGGCAGTTTTTGAAGCCAGAATTGTCAGAACACGATTGCTCTTTCTTCACAGTTTTGTAGAAGTCAAGGATGAATTTGGGCTGTGCTGAGAAGACATCGCCGTCTAGTTGATTAAACATGAATTTGAGAGAGTAGAGAAAGTTCATAGCAACAAATCACGGTTGTACTTGGTTTCTCCTACATTGTCTTTTACAGAAAACTCTTTAACCGATGTATTTCATACCTCAATGTTTTCTTTCCCACGATCCCTAAGACTTTGTTCTATTTGTAAAATGATACATGTCGCTTTGAGATTTTCCTCCCTAGATAGATCATTCATACAAGATTCTGTGCAGAGTCCAGAGTGAAACACAGCATTTAGAAGTATTTCTTCTCTTGCCACAGCTTGTAAAACATACTTTTCTTGTTTATATATTTATGAATAGGCACATTTATCTGAAGGTTCTAATTAATCATTATTTCCTGTAACGTAGTAGAAAATGGGCTTTTATTTTGACACTGGCTAAGACTACTGAATTCTAGCCCCTAGCTGTGTAGGTCATGAATATATTTTAAGACTATTTTTTGGTGAATATATAAGTAACCATGTTTTCACCATGTAATACAATAGTCACAGTATTCACAGAAAAGATGTGGTCTGAATTTAATTCCACTTGGCAGACATCATTCCTCCTATGGAGGATACAATCATCACGTGTAGAAATTTACATGGGAAAACATGCCTGCCTACCTCTTGAAGCTGGAGTTTACGACATGCAACCAAACTGGATCAAGCTTTCTGCAAATAATCTGTGGAAATTGAAAATATTTAGAGAAAAACTAACAATTCTTACTCAGACGTCTATAAACATGTGAATGTATATGTGTGTATACATCTATTGATTTTTTGTTCACCTTGAATGATAAATTGTAATGAAGTCAGTCTGATTCTCAGAAAACAAAAAAATATGATTCATTTGATACATGAAGATAGGTCTGTGTAAAACCTATTAAAATTGCCATCTTATTGTTGTACCACCTAATAGTGATTATTCAAAGCAAATGATTTTATTATGACATTTACATTTGTTTTGAGCACATTATATTGATGCATAGTATAGGTATAAAACATATCGTATAATGTGTCATATATACAAAAGTATTTAGATCTTTGATGTATAGTATAATAAATTTTCACAAAATAATCATACCTGTACCAATAGGACCTAAATCCAGAGACAGAATAACTCAGTTTCCTAGAAGAGTCCATCACATCGCTTTCCAGTCACTACTCTGTCCCCAGAAGCCACCACCTGACTTTTAGCACCACATTCACCGTGGCTGCCTTTGAACTTATGCAAATGAAATCACATGACACACTCATGTCTCTCATCCATCCTGCTTTCTTCATTTGCATATGCATATTTTTCTCCTATGCATTTGTGTCCAGCATGAAATAATGACTTTCAGACAGCCCGTTAGGACCAGGCAGACTGAGCTCCAGGAGGAGCATTTCGAGTACTCATTTGTGAGGCGTTGAATCGAACCCAGTGGCCAAAAAGCACAAAGGAGACAGACGAGGAGCTGGAGGAAAGCCAGCAGCAGGCCCTTGTAACTCTTCCATCCCATATGGAAAAAACAAGCAAACAATTATGCCTCCTCTCAAGCGGCAAACCTTTGCCATCAGGCCATTTACTGTATTTCTGATTTAGGTGACTGTTTGGTCAGCTTGCTCTTTAAGTGTTAAGTGTAAAGGCGTAAATCTTTTTCCTTACCGTTATCTCTTCCTGTGTTGCTTCTAGATGTGATTCCTGAGCCTCAGCAACCCTTTTAGGACCATAAAGTAGTTAGCAGAGAAGTTCAAAGGTAACACACTAAAAGGGATGAGCCCTAAAACCATGACATTCAGAAACTTGATTATACCATCATGGTCTTAAACCAATATTAAGACTCATTGTTTAGTAAAAATTGAAATTGCCTCATGTTTTTGTACTAATATTTGAGTTTTCTGTTAACCTAGCTAAAAAGCATATCTGATACACCATCCGTCTAGATAATCAAGATAGACACAGGCAGTTGAAGAATCTTCCTTGGAATCTTGGAATGACACCACATTTTACGCTGAGGTATTTTTTTTGTTTGTCACCTGGGATGGAACTCAGAGGCACTTGACAACTGAGCTTCACCCCCAGCACTTTTTATATTTTACTTTGAGATAGGGTCTTGCTAAATTGCTGAGGCTGGCCTTGAACTTGTGATCCTCCTTTCTCAGCCTCCCAAATCACTGGAATTACAGGCATACACTGAATTCTTGATATCAATACATTTTGCTTCAAGAGTGAGATTGAGTGTCCAGTCTACAAATGAGTCCTGTTGATAAACACCTGGAATTCTTTCAGACACTTGGTTACTTAAAGAATACTCTGAATTTCTTGCTACCATAGTGTAACTTGAGAAAACATTCACTGTGCTATCGGGACCCCTGAGGCCCACTGGTGGTAGGTGTGGCTAAAAAGCTGGTAGAAATCTCAGCTCGCGGTGGACTGCAAAGATGCTTATCACACTAAAGGCAGCAGAAAATATCCTTTTACATCTACCTTCAAAGAGATATAAGCCACTGTGACGGAATTAAGAAATGACTTGCTGTCTTATTAAATTGTTTCCCACACAGACTCTCTCTTGGTGTCTAGTTTTGGGGTTAGATTTGTGAGGAGGGAGGTAGAGATGAAAGTTTAAGATGCAAGTCTTTGTTCTTCCTGTTGAAAACTGATCTCTCCTTTATTTATTGGCAATTATTCTTATTTGAACCAAGCAGTCCTTCTTCTCTCACTTACTGGTTTTCTGTGGCTGTGTCTACATCAGAGTAAATTTGATTTAAGGTTAGTGTTTCAGGCTAAGCCACTCTAATATTTTACAGTGAGACGGATCTACCTCATGGCCATTGCCTGAGCACTTGGAGTCTACCTTGCAACAGAACACTTTATTAGCAGCTTCTGTTCCTCCTGCTGTGATGGGATGGTACGCTACAGACCTGGTGTAAGCCATATGGTCAGAAGGCTGCCCTCCAACTTCATTTTGAGTAACATTTTAGTAGAAAAGCTGAGGAATCACAGCAAAATGCATGTTAAAACTCTTGCTTTTCTTCCTTGGAGAAGCACTGGCTTTATACAATTAAGGGTTTAATTAATGATTTTTTATTTTATATTTTATAACCAACACATCAGGATTTTAGGGGCTGAAAGCATGATTGTAGAGCCTTTGTGAAGTTAAAAACAAACAAACAACAATAACAAAAAACCTCTGGAAACTCAGATCAGGCTAGACTACTCTAATGGACCTCACACACAAACTAAACTCACTGCAGCTTGAAAAGGATGACAACTATTTCCCAGAAAACCCCAAAGTAGCAAATTATTCTAGTGTTTATTCTTCTTATAAACCACTGACTCTAGCCAGGGGGAGTGGACCCAAGAGTTCCAAACTGATCATCTTTGTAATGCACATTTTCCAACTTATATCAAAACTACAGCATTTTAATAAATTTAGGGAGATGGATAGAAATATAAAATCTCAGACATTTGTTAATAAAAATAAATATACATAAATATGCACATTTCCCCTAATAAGGAATTCCAACACAGCCGGGCCCGTGGGCACACAAGCGCTACCCTCCTCCACCGGCCGACTGGCGAAGAAAGCACCGTTCAGACGGGAAGCCGCCTCGGACCAGCCCTGGCACCTTCGCAGCAGCCGTGTTGGTGGAGGTGTAAATTTATTTTGAACAACGAACTGAATGTCCTCTGCACAGATAGGGTTTTCTTTAACCCCATGGGCACGCCTTTTTCTACTTACATTTCCTGGAAAATAAGCACATATTTGTAACCAGTCTATGAATACTGAAATACCTTCTCATGAATGGCAGACTTCAGAAGGGTTAGAATTTTAACCTGGGTAAACAAGTATATATTTGTAAGTCTGTCTAGGTGTATGTGTACCTATAGTCCAGTCCACAAACCACCTCACAAAAAGGTTTCTGAAGCCCTGTCCTGCCCCAATTCCCACATTTGATGAAGGGGCTGTGTTAAGTGCTTCTGTCTCGAGACCAGCCGCAGAAGCTTTGGGAAGTACAGGACGCTTCCTCCCAAGGTCCTGCCTGCATCAGCAGCACTCGGGGAAGAAGAGAGAATAAGTGTCCTGGTTCATCCAGGATTGCAGATGCTTCTTGCCATTGGAAAGAACCAAATAAGATGGTGATGACTGTGAAATAGAACGAGAAAAACCTCTGTGCTCCATCACATGAGGAAAGAGAGGTGGAGGCCAGTCGGCGGTCATGGTCTGAGATGTGCCAGGCACGCGGGTCTACTCTGTGGCTACTGTACCTCTTGTTGCATTCAGCATTTAATTTCTTGATTCCTTCAGTTATGTCCAGTGCAACTGTGAAAAAGGTCAAGTCACCCCTTACTCCCCAGCTCATACACAATTTAGGTGGGAAGAGAGCTCTCAGGACCCCTGAGGCCACAGAAGGTAACAGTAGATCTGCAGGTGGCTACTGACGTGGCCTTGGCAGCTGTCCATGATAACCTCTCCGTTTCTCAGGTTTCCCAAAGACTAGATGAGATAGAAACCCAGAGATAACCAGATGAACATTTAAATCCCATTTACTATTTGAAGAAAAATATTTTAAAGAACTCATAATTTATATATTGTTTAATATCTGAAAATTTAGATAAATATCTAACTTTTTATGCCTTTTAGTTTTGATTGGCCAAGTGAGGTTGGGCTTTATTTTTATCTTAAATGATTCACCTCCAATTGGTACCAGTCAATAAGTGGTTGGTTCATGGTGCCTGGATATGGTCCCCTTGACTGAGGGAAGAAATCCTCACAAATGAAGACCATAAACCAAATATAAGTCTGCTGTCTGCTCAAACACACGATTGTGCAAAAAGAACGAAGAAGCAATTCTGAAGAAGTCCAGTGTGGTCGCTGTTCATGTGTATTTGACTTCTATGAATTATTACAGAATGATTTTAACAGTTTTCTTTCTTCGTCAATTTCAAAAGGCTATTGATTTGAAAATGGTAGTGAATTGCAAGTTGTGCTTGTGCTATTGCTCGATGGTGGCACCAGTGTAGGTGTTGAACAGAAATACCGCTCTGTTTTATTGGAATGAATCCTGGATTTTTGCAAGGATTTGTTATGCAATAGGTTCAGAGATGCATCCATTGCATAAATGTGACCAGCTATAACCATATGACCATTGTGAGATATCCAGGTGACCCAAGCAAATGAAGACAGTGAAACTCATTGACTAAGCCACTAAGAAACCTTTTCTTTAAAGATTAAAATAAACACTATCGTATTAAAGTTATTGGTTTTGAGCATAAATGAAAGTTTTATCTAGTTACTTATCTTAGGTTGAACTTTAATCCTTATGTTTCAAATAGCAGTCAACAAGCTTGTTCAAGGCCAGAATATGTTATCATCATTTAAAATTTATTTTTTAATATTTCAGTATAAAATATTTCAAATGTGCAAAACAATGCAAATAAAATAACAAAAATACTTAGAATTACTAACTTCACTTGAAAGATCATGTTGTTTGGGCTGGGGCTGTAGCTCAGTGGTAGAGCGCTTGCCTAGCATGCGTGAGGCCCTGGGTTCAATCCTCAGCACCACATATAAATAACAAATGAATAAAATAAAGATCCATCAACAACTAAAAAATATTAAAAAAAAAAAGAAAGAAAAAAAATGCTAAAATAATTAAGAAAATATTGATTTATATTTGTTTCCATGATAGCAAGTTACAGGAAGGTTAGAAGACATGCTGGTGCTGGCCAGGCCTCGCAGCAGTGGGCTGTGGACCCCAGCAGAGCTGCTTCCTTAGATCTGTACCACCCCTGTTGCCACCACGAGACAGGAAGGGGCCACTCCTGGGTGCCTTTAACCACAGTGTCACCCTCCTTTGGTCCTTTCACTCGTAATGACAAAGGGCCATCTGCAGTGTACTTCCAAACCACACCCTCAAGTGTGCCCTGTTCCTGCCTCTGAGCTGGCTGCGCGTCGCCCAGGCCTCCCCACCAGTCCCTGGGCTACGCCCAAGCCTCCTGAGCAACCCTCCTCCCACCTCTGCAGTTCTAAAATCGCTTCTTGGAGCAACAGCGGCCACAGTTTGCAAAGCCCGGCACTCAGGGCCCGGGACCTACCGTGAGCCTGGCTCCTTTCCAAGCCCTAGAAGCCGCAGTCCACACGCGGTTCCAGTCGGGCAGCAGCCGGCTAGCTGGCAGCTCCTTGCTCGGCTCTCCCCTGCTTGGGCCACACACCCAGCCCAGAATGTGTTTCCTCTTACTTCCTCACCAGCTTTACCTGCAACAGCTCTGGGAGATTCAGCAAGAGGGTCACATCCTTAAGGGAGAAGGTTGTGACCCGCCTCCCCCATCCTCACTCCAAGGCCCAGTTAGGTGCACATGGCTGGGTGCTCAGGGCTGTTGGAGAGTTTCCTTCGAGTTCCTATCTCTCAGCACTTTTTTCTTTTTCTTTTTCTTTTGTAATGGAGATGGAACTCGGGGGCACTGGACCACTGAGCCACATCCCAGCCCTATTTTGTGTTTATGTAGAGACAGAGTTTCACCGAGTTGCTTAGCGCCTCGCCCTGCTGAGGCTGGCTTTGAACTCGTGGTCCTCCTGCCTCAGCCTCCCGCGGTGCTGGGGTCACAGGTGTGGCTACCTACCTGTACTCTATTGTTGTAGCTAATGACCTTGCTTCTTCGTGCAGCAGACTGTGAAATCCTCCCAAGAAGAGAAGCTGGGTCCCCATCCTGCTGATGGCTTTGCACCATGACACCAGGGCTCACTGTTGAGGAAGAAAAGGCCTAGAGAATGGAAATCCAGCCTCGTAGAGTTATAAGGCAGCCAGTGCAGAAAATATCATGGGGAGTCTCAGGCTCAGAAATCCATTTTGGGATTTTTCCTTTGATTCCTTCTAAAGGGCTTTTAGAATCTGGTTGGCTGTGAGTTGCCTTCACTGAGGCAGGAAGCAGGTAAGAGGAACAGGTCTGTAGAGAAGAAAATGGACGCAGGTAACACCAAACCACTTTTAAGCTTCCAGCTGGGAGACTCTATGCAAGTTAGATAAACATGCGACTCGGTTTCTTCATTACTATCCCAATAGTTGGCACGAGGTCGTGAGCTGGTCCACCTCCCCTGGGCAGGCTAACTGTGGTGGTAATGCTGATGGCAACATGCAGTCATGAAGCTTGAGCTCTACCCCGTGTAGTGTGACCTGTGGTTTTGTTTGCCACAGTTTGTTACCCACAGTCAACTAAGGACCAAAACTACTGAATGGAAAATTCCAGGCATAAATAACTCACAAGTTTGAAATAACTTTTATTGTAGTATAGTGTTATAATTGTTCTTTTTTTTACTAGAGTTATTGTTAGTCTCTGACTGTGCCTAACTTATATATTAAACTTCATCACTGGTATAGACCAATAGGAAGAACTCAGCGCAGGGTCGGGCAGCCACGGGGGTCTTGGAAGGCATCCCTCTGAGGAAAGGGGGCTGTGAGTTGCTGGCCCTTCTCCTGGAAGTCGGGCCCACCCCCGGGGCCTGTCCTCTGTATCCTCCTACTTCTTGGGCGCAGGAATGCGGTGGGGCGTATTGGGCAGTAGTTTACAGTCAAACATGATTTCTGATTGCTCAGAGAGTGTTTTTCTAAGATTCTGACTGAGGAAAGAACATTGAATCCACATGTGCTGTTTTCTCTTGTTGCCACCGACGTCTAGCAGTCGACATCTGGTTCTGTCTTTAGTTTTTAGATTTTTTTCCATTCTTTTTGTTTTAATGTGCCTTTTCCAGTTTTCTAAACTTGGGGCCAGTGCCAAGCCTGCCTCGGTGCTAACCTTCTCTCCAGGGCTTTATTTCGTAGTGTGTAAGGGTCAACAACCACAATCACTTTCCTCTGTAAAATAAAGGATGACTGGTGGCTGTTTAAACAAACGAACAAAAAGTAAAGCTGAATGTTATGTTTTTCTAATTAAATGAGTATTTTTTAAAAATAATTGAAAACAGCTCTTGATCCATCTGCATAATACTTAGTATCATCTTCATCTTGGCTCAGGATGAATCGAGTTGGCTTTGCGAAGGCTAAGGGATTGTTTTTGTCAGTGTTAAATCCATTCATTTCTTAGGCTTGGTTTGAAATATATAATGGTGTGTGCGGAATGGAGGTTGGGGAACTAACCCTTTGAGTTTTACTAGGAAGAAAAAAAGAATCATATTAGGACTTGCCTTGGAGTTATCCTTTAATTCACTCACGATCACCTACCAAAATAAAAGGACTCTATTTGGGGGAAAAAGGAATGATCAGAAGCTCTCATAGGCCATAGTTTCAACCCCTTAAAAGAACCAAAATGTTCTGTTTAATCGTAAACCCATGTGAACTTCTCGAATCTCAGCTGCTTTTATTTTATAACTGGAAAGTACCAAACCCACCCTGAAAAGAAAAACAACAGATTACTTTATGCTTTCAAAAAAAATTCATTAAATAAATATTGATTTTTCAAAAGAGAATCTCAAGCTGCAGATATCCACACCCAGTATCTAGCTAATGCAGGCTGAATGTCCAAGATGAACAGACAAAAATAGAGTGCATTTCCAGTTTCATGCACAGCAGGACAGGTGTGGCAAGCACCACCACCAGTCCCAGTGGCCAAGAGCTTGCCTCCGTTGCCAAATGCTTCACTTCTTTGGTTTTAAATATTTAATGGATTTTTGATCAAAATGTTTGAATATAAAGTGCTGCTTAAATAAATCTCCTTAGTGTTCTCACTCCCCTCCCTATGACTGATGATCGAGAAAGCGCGGTGGATTCCACTGAGATGGTGCTCCAAGCCCTTTAGCTTCTGCCTCAAGTGTTAGAATGAACGGCGCTGCCCATTGCAGGCCCTCCTCACCACCCTCCACTAGGAGAAGTTACCTGGGCAGGTACAAAGTGATCTGTGGAGTGTTCACGCTTCAATCCCTCCCGTCACCTTTTCAAATGTTTAATTGTTAATATGGAAAATTAAATCATTCTCTTCTTGTATTTACTAATTCATGTCCCTATGTTCCAGGATCTTCTTTGAAGAAATTGATTTGTATATGCAGTATTATGAAATTTGTTACTAATATAGAAACACATGGTCCTGGACATGCAGTCAGCGAGTGTGTACTGACTAATCCAATTTGTGACTTTCATATTTGGGGAAAACAGTCAGCAAAATATGTTTTGATGATAAGGATGAGAGTCTTTCTCAGCAGAACACCACCCAAGTATTTTACACAGCACCTCATTGCCCAGAAGTTGCTTTGTAAATAATATGGAGATAAGAAAGTTTAACCCTGGGTTCAGTCCCCAGCACTACACACACACGTGTACACAAGTACACACACAAGCACTCACACACGCACACAACCAAACTCAGGATTTGAAGCAGAGATGGGATTGAGTCGGTTGTTCTTTCTATGAAAATATGGGCCCACAGGATCCCACCCTGTTTTCGTGCGTTACAAGATTCACGTAGCAAACAATGAAATGGAATGAAGACCAACATCCAGGAAAGGGGAGCAACTTCTTTAATCTCATGTTGTAACCAGGCATTCTAGTATCTGAAGTTTTTTTTTTTTAACAAATGACTTTGATCTCTTATGAGCTTCTTGAGATTGAGAAATAAAAAGTTCAGAATACAGAAATTAGTAAGTTAGGCATTAGAAGTCAGTCCTGCCAGATGCCGCCAAGGATGTCAATCAAATGATAGCAACGGCTGAGTGCGGTGGCGCAAGCCTGTAATCCCAGCACTTAGGGAGGCTGAGACAGGAGGATCGCAAGTTCAAAGCCAGCCTCAGCAACAGCAAGGCGCTAAGCAACTCAGGGAGACCCTGTCTCTACATAAAACACAAAATAGGGCTGGGGATGTGGCTAAGTGGTCGAGTGCCCCTGAGTTCAATCCCTGGTACCAAAATAAAAATGACAGCAAGGAAGGTCTTGATGTGAGACAGACACAGCCATCCACCCTGTGCTCTGGTATCCACCTGTTTCACCAGGACAAATTCTCACCAGTGAATCATCCCAATTGGCTCCCCCAGTGGCCTCTCCAGAACAGGATTTCCTGCTTCCTAGTTGTTGACAGAATCATTTTAATCATTGGAATGGATTTTTAAAAAATTTTTCCCTTTCTAGATCAAAGCATGAGTATTGCAATTTTAAAAAAGCAGCCTTGTTTTATTTTCTTCTCTGTCTGCACAAACCTGCCGCCTGCCTCTTATGGTTTGCTCTGGTGGGGATCTGCCTGACAAGCCACAGGACTGAGCCACCTCGTGTCTGGATTCTCACATGCTGAGGTTAGAAGGAACCCTCAGATGGCCTTGTCTGACTCCCTCATTTGTAAGATGATACAGGGGACCCCAGAGGCAGAGGACTTGCTCACGGTGACCTGGCAGGTGGTGGAAGGCTCTGGAAGGCTGGCTGGCGGGGATCTCTGTTACACATCCTTTGGACGGTGAAGCTGCTTCTCCGCATTATTCCTTTAACAGGTTATCACGCGAGTGTTCTTTCAGAGCAGCCTGTCTCCCCGCCGCACCACGGAAACAGGACTTCCAGGCAGAGTGGCTGTGGTCTCGTGCGCACGCATCCTTTCTCAGCAAGGAATGGGGTGAACAGTTACTGGTTGCTCTTGTTTTTGTAGTACTGTGGATCACACCCAGGGCCTCCTGCAGGCTGGGTGGCAAGTATTCTACTACTGAGCTACACTCCCAGCCTCCTTTTTGTTTTAAAGTTTATTTTTGAGACAGGGACTCACCAAGTTGCTGAGGCTGGCCTGGAACTTGAGATCCTCCTGCCTCAGCTTCCCAAGTAGCTGGGATTACCAGCATGCACTAACCACCCTGCCCAGCTCTTCAATGCGCTCATAGTTCACAAAAATAAGGACAGGCACTTGTTTTTGCAGCTTTTGTAATAGTTAAGATATGGACGTGTAACCTTGACGTTGCAAGTGATGCAGAGATGCAGGTCCAAAAGAGGCTTTCCTGCTGCAGGTGACAGACGACGGCTCTGGAGTCAGCCCTAGCAGCAGTGCCATGCAGCATCCAGGGGTCAGGGTGTTATCTGGCATCCTGCAGCTGTGGCCAGAGCATTCATCTCACTGTTTCCTGAGGAATAATTCTGGCCATCCTCCTGGTACTCAGTCTTCCTGAGTTCCTGCCTATTTTGGAGTCTCACACTCTGGCTTTTCTGGAAACTCTGTGGGTGCCTGAGAACTCCTTTGAGATTTAGCTCACTTTGAGTTAGTTTTGGTGGCTTCTAATGAGAATTATTGGTAGTCCTTATCCGGTTTGAGTCGGGGAACCATACCCTGGGTCTGGGACTCTCCAGTAAGTGTGCTTGCTTGGCTGTGGGTTTCACCATCAGGACATGCCTCCAGGGCCAGCTTAATCCCTCAACTGCCAATAAGTCCTGGCTTCTCATTCTAGCCTTTCCAAAATTTTCTCTATATAATCAGCAACTTGTGAGAGTGAAATATTCCGTCTTGCGCTGGAGGTGCACCTCAGGGGTGGGATGTGTGCCTCGCATGCATGAAGCCCTGGGTGGGCTCTATCCCCAACACTGAAAAAAAAAATCCCTCTGTTTTCTTTTTCCTGAGGCTGGAATCAGTTCTTCCTCTGTTATGTAAGCTCCGCCCAGGATTTAATAGAAAATTGCATCTGGTATAGATTTTTTTAATTTACTGAAATTTTGTTATTTTCATGTATTTCCTCCCACCAAGCATCCTGGATCAGAAGCCTGGAGAACAGAGATCACAGTTGTGTTTTCCTGATTGATCTGTCACTGTAGCAAATCTCTCCATCATTCTGGGCACCAGTTTCCCCAGACACAAAATGTCGAGAAGGCAGTGGGGAGACCTGCCTGTTTTCTTCATTCACCAAAATGTGCATCGTTAGCCATCTTTCAATTAAATATGTACATAAAAAGGAGCAATAAAGGAAGACAAGGGGGAAATGTCAAGCCCTTGTTTTCTTTTGTAGCTGCTCATGAAATAGAGCCAGTTTCAGTTTTCTGAAGTTTGGCTTGATTAGTTAATCACTGCCTTGAGCAGCCAAACACACTCAATTCCAAAGTTTTAAAAGAATTCATTCATTAAAATGAAGGCAGGATCCAGGCATAGGTAGAGTGATATTTTTATTTTTATGAAGCACTAGACTTGTAATTTTCCAACATCTGTGGGGAGTTAAAAAACAATCAGTACCATCCTGTCGGTGACTCTGAAGCCAGCAGCCATGAGTCATGTTTAAGCGCTTTCACGGTGCTACAAAATCATCAAATAGATTTTCAAAAGTGCTTGCAGTAAGAGCCGCACCTCTTTTTTTTCTAGGCATGGAAAAACCACGTAAAATAAGCTCTCAATGAAGCTGTAATTGTAAGTAACAGACACATAATTTATTTTTAGAGACTGGGTTACATAGTTGGACACATTTTAGTCTGTCTCAAAAATGTAAAAAACTTCCCTAATCATCTATAGAGAAAAGTCTTGGTCTCTGCCCTACACAGAATATAAAATATGAAGAATTCTAATAATAGGGACATATGTAATGCTTTATTTTGCAACACAATTAATTTGCTCTAAGCAGCCTCCCTGCTTTATGCCGTCTTGGGTTGTCAGTCCAGATAGGTGTGCTCTGCCCTAATTTCAACGTGAGGTAATGGAAGACACTGCTCTTCTCAGCTACTTAAGTTGACCTTGGAGCCTTTTCTCCCTGTTTAAGATCCCCTCAGGGAGATCAAGTCCATGGCCTTCCAGTCACCTCTCTGCATAGCTTGTCACAATGCCACCCAATGCCGCCCTTTGTTGAAAGCTGACTAATAAAACTGCTGGCAAGCAGCTGGGATGGAGAAGCTTAAGCTTGGAGTGAGGGAAGAGACAACTTAGTATCTTGTTCCCCTTCGGGGCTTCGAGGAGGCAGGAGGTCCATTCTGCTCCTAATGAGAACGGGGGAAAACACTGAAGGAAGGCCAGCCTCATGCGAAATGAGGACGGACTGTATTCAGGCTCGATTCCCAGAAGCTACTTCATTTAGGTTCTGGCTTGTCCAGTTTCCTTAGGAAAGGAAAAGTGCTTTCATTCAACTTTTCAAACTAACAGGTTCAGGGGTGGCGCGCTGATCTCCAGTCACACGAAGGTGCACAGGACTGACTCCGTGATCTGAAGAAAAGAGGAACATGAGTTTTTAAGAGCCTGCGGAGCTGGGCAGAAAGTGACTCACCCCCAAAGAAAGGCGATCACGCAGGGGTTTGGGAGGAAGCATCGCGAGAGTGGCACCGGGCAGGGGTGGGGCCACGGGGGCTGGAGGGCACCTTCAGGCTGGGCTCCTCCGTCAGGCCTGGCTGGACGGCCGAGGCTGTGTGGGCAGGCGCTGGCCACAGACGTCCCGCTGGGATTTCTGCTTCCTGTGTGTCAGCTCTGGGACAGGAGCGCTCTGAGCGCAGGGAACGTGGCAGTTCCTCCCCTACTCGATCCCTAGCTCCTGCAAAGTCCCCGGCACACGAAGGGACTCAATAATCACCTCTCACAGGAGCGAAGTGGGGAAGGAAAGAACGGGAGAGGCGACGGAGGGAGGGAGGAGCAGGGTCCCCATGTGGTGGGAGGGGACCTGGGTGTGGCTTCCAGTGGTCCAGTATGCCCGTGTTCACGGAACCGGAACCTCTGTGGCCTGTGCAGACGAACTCAGCACCCAAGGGAGGGCAGGGACTAGCAGCCGGAGCCGCACCCCTTGTTTGCTTCAGGTTGTCCCGCCCCCTGCGCCCACTGATGTCCCTCCCAGGACTCGGCTCCCCTCTCCAGTGCCCAGACCTGTCTGCTCTGCCCAGTGCGCCGCCTCGGACTAGCGGGCAGCTGCTGATCCTCAGCTGGGCCCTGCGTTTATTCTCGCAATTCACCGCGGGGCCTGTGACCGGCCTGGAGGTACCAAGCCGGCCTGTGACTCCCCGGGTGTTTCGGCTCGGCAGCAAACCCTTCTTCTCAAGAACACACCGATCTGGTCGCTGCCCCGCCTTTTATCTTGTGAGGAGGTGGCAGCAGGGGACTCAAGAAAGGGGAGCAGAAGAAAGGAGGAAGTCGCAGGGGATCCAGGAGTAGGGAAGGATGTGGGAATGACAGTTCTGTGTATGTTCAAGCCTGGCCCTGGATCCGCCCCGTCCTGAAGGCTCACCGTACCAGCCTGTAAAACATTCAGAGAAACGAACAACCAGGCAAACAACGCGAACTGCAAGCCAGTACGGCATGGCTCTGCCATTCCCTGCAAACCTCCTGTCTTGCAAGCCCAAAGGAAATGGGTTGTTCTAGACAGGCTCGTTGCCGCTGGTCCCACCCTTGGCTGGCGGGAGAGCTGCCCTGCCCTTCAGGTCCCTGCTGAACACAGGTGACATGCTCATTGTCCTTATCCATAAACTGCCTTTGAAGTAGTCTTCATCTTGTAAATGGTAACTGGGATTAAATGAATCCAGTCTGGAGTGCTTAAGAGGTTGCTGCATAGACGGCATCCAGGAAGCATTTAGCAGTGATGTGACGGCCATGAAAAGAGGTGGCACTGGTGACGGTTATGATGGTAGCATGTCACTGGCTGTGCTGATAGGACCAGAAGTGTTTCCAAGGGCTGTCACATCAGAAGCTGTGATGGAATGGCTTTCAGTGGTCCTGCGGTTTCTGTGTTGGTTTCAGAAGGTCAGGTAGGCCCCTTTCAGGGAGAGCCAGGCCATGGTGGCTGGTGACCACCAGGGGCTGGGATGCCCCGCTTGTGGAACATGAGGGTGGAACTTGGAAGAGAAAAAGCCACTGGGAGAAGAGCGAGTCAAAGGGGAGCTTTGTAAGAAAGGAACTAAGAAACAGACACTTGGGAAGAGAGTGCAAGAAAACAGCCCAGGCCACAGCCGCAGGCTGGCCTTCCACCACACCAGTCTCCCGCCCGTTCCTGGAGAGTTTCCTTGTCTGACACCACACTCAGCAGCTTGTTTTTAGTTGATATGGTCTTGAGTGTTCCTTGTTTCTTGAACCCAAAGAATCTTGACTGGGTTTTGAAAATACATCTATAGCATAATTAGACCACAAAACATGAGGCAGATATCATCTGGCTGCAAGACTTTCTTTCAAATGTGGTTCACAAATTTCAGAGCATACTAGTTCTTCCAAACCTTGATTGACAGACTCGTGCCTGAGAGCCCTGGAGTATCATGGAGAGGCCTCCTACACGTCCCCCACCCTGTCCACATTAGGAGATAGCTGGGCAACAGTGGCCTGAGCCAAAGATGAGCAGCAGAGGAGAGGGGTGCCAGTTGAGGTGGCACAGGGACACTAGCACACAGGTTGAGGGTAGTGTAATAGGGCAGGATTTCTGCCAAACAGTACATCATCGGGTGCCTCCAGTTCCTTCCTCAAGATGGAAATTTTCTTAAGATCAGAGCTCTTTTGATGGAAATAAGTAGATTCCCAATTTAAAAAACCTTGGAAATACAAACTTCTAAAATTTAAAATCTTCTGCTCTTTGAAAAACAATTAAAAGTAGGATATGGCCCAAAGAAAATGCTTCAGCCAGCCTCTGAGTTGCCCGTTGGCCTCTGATACAGCGGCAGGAGCAGAGCCCAGGGAGGCAGCGGAAGCTTCACAGGGTACCATACTTCCTGAGCGCATGGCCGGCCCTGCCCTGCACTGCACTGTCAGTCGAGAGGGAAGAGGTCTTATCTTGAGAGCTTTTGCCAGAAGGAAATGAAAACATTTACATCAACATTTGTTCAAAACATTCAAGCAAGAGTGAATATAATTACTGAATTGTAGATTCTTTTTTTTTTTTTTTTATTGTAGATCTATGGTCTATTTTTCCCTCCTCTACTCTTTTACACCACCACCACTTTCTTCCTAAGATGCACAGTTAAATGTTGTACCTCCTGAATTGATCATTTATGTCTTATTTTTCACCCTTGTTGTTTTGTCTTCTTGATCAACTGCTTTGATTTTTTCCAATTTATTGTCTCCTACAACTGTTAGACAATTTTATTTCTTCTTTGTCCTCATAAGCAATAGTGATAAATCTGCATTTATGGATTTCAAGTTTTAAAACAAAATATATTTACACTTTTTATGAAAGACTATAAATTTATTTTAATTTGATAATTTCCCTCTTCTCTCTGCCACTTGTGTTCTCCAATCTTGTTCTACACTCTTGAATTTTTTTCCCCTGGATATCCTCAAAAGTCATTGTCTCTATACAATGTAACTTTTTTTTCAGTA
>CM053409.1:1674312-1707207 GCA_028644305.1 Xerus rutilus | reverse complement strand
AGTGGAGACCCTCTCTAAGCGTGGGCAGCACCGACCAATAGGATGATGGCGCGGATGGAATAAAAGTTGGAAGAACACGGAAGGAGCCGCAGTTGCAAGCTGGATTCTTCTTGAGCGGTTCTTGATTGCTGCTGCCATCGTCTGAGGATAATGGACTCTCCTTCTTCGCTCTCCCAAAGCGACTCTGCCAGTGATTCCCAGAAGCCTTGGGTCTCAGACGAGGGCAGCATCGTTGATCCCTCTAGTTCTGGGGCTCCAGCCTCGGGGACTGCGCAGCTCCTGGGTCCCCCAGCTCTCCAGCCTGCAGACGGCCATTGTGGACCATCCAGCTGCTGGTCGCGGGAGCCAGCCTAATGAGCCGCCTTTCTACAGTGATGCTTCCTGTAGATTCTGTTCCCCTAGAGAACCCTAATACAGCTGCACTGCGATGTTTTTAATTAACATTTATTTAAGATGATTGTACCGCCCCATGTAACGGTAAGAAATGGAACGAGAGCGGTCTCACGTAGTCTTCGCCTGGATTCCCCTAGTGGCAGGCATTGCAGAACCCCAGTCCTGCACCTGGCAGGGGGGACGTTGACACTGATGCAGTCATCTCCTTCACCACAGGGTCCCTCAGGTCGCCCGTGTACCCACCGCTTACTCACCCCAACCCTTTAAATACCAGTAATACCGATCCTTTCTCCTTCTCTAGAATTTCATCATTTTGTGGCATAACTAGAAGCATGCAGCGTGCCCCCGTCTAGGAAAGGTTCTCTTCAGCCTTGGTGGAGATTCCCGGGTTGTTACAGTGGTAGTTTTGTGCTTAGTGTTTTAGGAAGTGTCCAGCTGTTTCCCGGCGTGGCAGCTCCGGTTTCTATTTCTTCCAGCAGCGCCTAAGCGTCCGTGTTGCTCTCATTCTCACCCGCATCGGGCGTGGTGGCCATTTTTTGTTTTCACTGCTCTGACAGGTATTTAATGATATCTTGTTGTGGACTGAATTTGTACTTCTCCAATGGCTAGCGATACCAAACTTATTTCATGTGCTTATCCTTCCATTTGTATATCTTTTCCGGTGAATTGACTGGTCATGACTTTTCCCCTATTTTAATCAGACCATATGGTTGGTTGTTGACTCTTGAGTGCTGAGAGTTCTTTGTGTATCCTGGATACCCGTCCTTTGTTGTGAGTGTCTTCTAGCCTGGAGCAGTAATGCACCGATCCTGCTCTCCTGGGGCCCTGGCTGACCCTGCGTTGGGGTGAACCCATTGCATTGGGTAGCGGTGCAATCTTGATGCTCAGCTGTTGGTCTTCTCCAACACCACTCTGACACGTACCTGTCACTGCCCAGTGGGAATGACAGTCGTGGCTCCCTACTTGATCTTCTCTGACACAGGACAGCAGGGGTGCTGGGGTGCCTCAGTACATCTTGGCAGGTGTGGATGCCTAGGCTCCCACCCACCCTGCTATGGCAGCAAAGGGAATGTGCCAGTTATCTCTGTGGTGTTTGGTTCGATGAGGGTGGTCACTGTCTGTGACTCTTACTAGGATGCCCTTTTCCTGTCCTTCTATAAGAAAGAGCAGTTTTTCCTGGAGTTCTTTTGTTCTCTGTGCAGGTTGGTATTACTGGGTTGTCAGTTTTCTTGGCTCCTAATGCCATATCTGGGAAGAAAAGAGAACCAAGGGAAGTCACCAAAATGCTCCTTCCTTGGGTACCCAAGAAAAAGTCCAGTTTGCTATTACTTTCCATCTTTCAGCATCTCTTCTGTTTAGAGAGCATGTCCAGGGCTTCATTGCACTTAGTAAGAGGAGTGGGAAAATCTCTGTTGACCCCATGCTTCTGGAAACAGAGGACCCTCAATGCCATGATTTAAATTTAAAAAATTATGTTATTTTTTAAAAAATAGGAAAAAGTCACTGTTATTGTATGTAGCTTCATGTAGTGGCTGCTTCAGTCTTAATAAAAAATATTATGTGATTGACATTTTTAAATTTTGCTGTATAAAAAAAGCAGGGATGTAGAAGGGAAATGGTTTTTAAATTACTTGGAGAAACTTTGATGCTTGAGTTGCTTTGAGCTGAACATTACATTTGCTCCCACATTATGTTATAAATCTGTTTAAAAAGCATATTTAAAAGTTTCCAAAATATGCCAACACAAGAACGTTGCTCTGGATATTAAAAAAATCAAATATTTTTTTCACTTTTGATTACAAAGTTTATTCTTTTCCAAGAGTCACTTGGAGCAAAAAATCAAGATGTGAGTTAGAAACTAAGTGCTTGATGCTGCTGCTGAGAGAACATGGAAATTTTAGTTGTATTTTAAATAACAAAACTTCTTGTGCCACTAAAAAAAATATAGTTTCTTTCACATTATGAAATGGTACGGACTTTCTTTCATTGTATTTATATCCCAGGAATCTGTAGGCCGAATGGGTATGCATACTCTAATTAGGTGAGTTAAAATGTGAAAGGAAAGTAAGCATTATTGTGTGGGTACCAGTTGGGCCTCGAGAGTTGTATCCAGCTCATAAAGGACGCTGACGGCGTCCATGGTTGATAAGAGACTTCTGTGAGTCATTATGTTGTGACATAGGCCAAGGAAAGGAAATGGCTATTCATAATGTCCTGAGTAATGTGAGCAAAACCCTCCAGGGTACAGAAAACACTTTTGCTTCAACAAACGCCTCCCATCCCACCAACCTACACCCACGGGCACGTTCCCCTGCACACAGCTGGCGCTGGCTGGATCTCCCTCACGACATTGCACAAGGGCATGTTGCTGAGTTCTCAGGCTAGTTGGTAGCAAGGGTGGGTTGATCTTGGTCTTGGAGTATTTCCACCACGAGAGTGGACAAACCGATGTGTGTGGATGGCAAACACGTAGAGTTAGGGAGAAATACGTACATCTACACATGTGTATATGTATGTAGATGTGTACACACACACACAAAGTGTCAAGATCACTTCTCCACCCAGTGTGCAGCCTGTAAAATGTAGTTTAGTCAGAGTGCCAACCTTTTTGTTCAAAGGATTTTAATTATTGGAATGCAATAATATTTTTAATATGCAAATAAATGATTTTAAAATCTGAAAAAAAAATAAAAATAAATAAAAACTACCCCTGGCCAGACACTGCTGTGAACATCAGGGAATACTAAAGTGACTTGAAGAAGTCCCCTGTTGCAGCCACAAGAGAACAGCTCATTTAAAAAAACAAACAGTATTAGGACATTTTCTCTCATCTTTGCCTCATATACCCCTTTGAGTCATGAAACAAGAGTTTCTTGAAAATGGATAGTAGTTCAACAAATGTTTGCTGGAAATTCCTCACTCCCTCTGCTGAGCACACTGAGCTTCCTTCCCCCGGGAAGGTCCAAGCAGGTAGCCGGTGTAACCTGACGGACAGCGGATGCTCAGCATCCACCAGCAATCTCTTCCTCACGGACATGCTCTCGTGAGCGGGAAATAAGGAACCTGCCCTATTTGAGTGCAGCTGATGGCAACTGGTGACCACACATGCCCATTAGAGGTCATGGTAAGGCCTTGAGGGTTGTCCAAAAGTGCCGTCTCCTTCCTCCTCCTCCCTGTTGCACCCTGGCCCCATAGCACCCACCCCTCGGTGGGCTTCCCTCGGTGTCACTAAGACAGAAGGAGATCACATTCCTTGTCCCATTTAACTCATTTAACTAGAAGACAGCACAGCCCTCACTCCTGACTGTGAGCATTTCATTTTTAAATATCTTAATACAGAGAGAGTGAGACAGCCTCTGCAGGCCTACAGGGAGAGAAAGCTATCTGAGATAGATGTTGAGTGTGGATTTATTTCGTTTCTCCTTGCCTGCACACATTTATCAGCTGAACAGAGAATAATAAAATATCTTTCCAATGAGAACACCTGACTCAGGATTAGAATCATTAAGTCTGAAGTGATAATCATTCTGCTTCAAAGCCCGTTAGGAGCTAAGTGATAAATGACTTGAAATTGCATGTCCTGCTTAAATCATGAAATTCAAGAGTATTATTTATGTCATCACATAAATAATTGCTGCATAAGCCTCAGAGGGAAAATGACTATGTATCTCTCGATTTGCGCCTGTCTTAGTTTAAAGCTACACATTGCTGAGATGCCGGCATAATAGCAAATAAGATACTCTCTTGATAGTCTTTATTGTATAGACTATCATTTATATGGCTGCTCTTCCATTTCTGCCAGTTTAATGTGCTTCATTTCAAACTGTGCAAGTGTTGTAAAGAGAAAGAAATGAAATGTAAAATGAGTTGTCTTGATAACTTTGGCAATAAATGTTTTATAAGTGGCACGTGGCACTGACTAAAATAAACTAGGAAAAGTCTATTGCACTGTTGTGCTTATAAAGGTGCCCAAGTAAGAGGGGGAAATGTCCCTCAAAGATGCTTCTTTGCAGCTGGATGTGGAGGTGCTCAGGTGTAATCCCAGCAAATCAGATGACTGAGGCAGGAGGACAGCAAGTCTGAGACCTCGTCTCAACAAAAATAAAAAGGGCTGGGGGTGTAGCTCAGTGGTAGAGCACCGTGAGTTCAATCTCCAGGACTGAAAGAAAGCTTTGCTCCTCTATGTCCAAGGAAACAGCCCTGCCGCAATCATAGAAAGTCAGAATCATAGGGACCTAGAGATAAAGGCATTCTTTTGAAGAACTGGTGCTCTTCATCTTGAAGGGCTAAACTGAGCCCCACGGCTTCCCGGACTGGAGCAGCCCCTCCCTCTGGAACACCTTATAGCAGACATTCTTCAAAGCATACCAGGGCTGTGCTTGGTTTTCCTGCCCCTTCCCCACCACGGGTCAAGCCAGTCTGGGATAACAGATGGGAACAGCATGGATCACTACCCACCCGACCTGGTCATGGCCTTACAGAAATCATGTTACGTTATAATTTCATACAAAACAGAGGAACTTTCAGACTTACAGTAAATGAGCAAGATGTTTTGAAACAGCGAATTATCATTTCTCTGAAACAATGTTTCCATATCTATGCACAGAAGTCACTTCACACTTTCTGGGTACCAGGGGTCAAGCCCTCCATGGCAAAGGGCTTTTCAAGTTTTGGAGTATAGTTATTATGCTAAACAGACTGGACTTATTTGTAATGCGTGTTTTTGGACCTGCACATTTCCTTTGAGATTTAAAAATCCCTGCCAGATCATGTTACAGGCTAAAAATTGCAACTCAATAACATCTATGTTGAAAACCCACTGAGGACTATAATTTTGAATCTGCAGTATTGGGATATCTTTCTGTTTTTCTTAACAATGGCATTCACACAGTCAAATCACCCATCGGTAGTTGAAATTTGATATGTTTCGTAGATATATTATTTGCTTGAATTTTCGTTTCTCTATTTTCCCCCCAAAGTTTATTTTCTGTTGTTTCATAGTTGCAATGCCCCCATGTACTGTGAGAGCTTGATCCTTGACCTCTTATATCTTTACATCCCACAGCTGACAACTCTGTGATATTTTCATCCCAAGGACATGAACTCCGGGGCTAGTCTCACCCTCCAAAATCTGAGTTCCAAGTAAGGCAAAGCAGTGTGGCTTGCTTAAATATGTGAGCCAAAGAACTGCATGGTACACTACTTGTATTTGGCAACATCTTTAGAAATAAGTGTGATTTACAACACGCTAGCCTTTTCATAATCAATTGCTGCATATAATCCACCATCTTCCATAAACAGATAAATAGAAAAGTGCTACCTCCTCTATATACTTGGTAAAAAAGAGATAAATTAGTGATAATTTTAAATTATCCTTTTTATGGTTTAGTACCATGTTGATTGTCCCTGGGGAAAGACAGACAAGACAACAAAAACACAAAGTCCTGCATTAAAAATCTCACTTCATCGCATATTTTCTTGAAATTCTGTTACGGCTCAGGAACTACAGGGGAAGGGACCTGAGGACATAGGGAGACCTTTAATGGGAGCTCTCCCCTTTCCTCAAAGTCTAACTGACATGCGGAACACTAAATTATACTTAGAAAAGGGTGAAATCCTTATGTGGACCTTGGCTTCCAAGTACATTGTATTTCATGTCCTTCGATGTGTCGTCTCTGCTATGCTTGATTACTAGTCCTTGCACAGCAAAAGCAGAAGTCTCTGGTTACTGATGCAAGTTCTTGGCTTTCTCTGCGTGGATCAGATTAAGGGGCATCATTTCTTAATCCACGAAATAAGTATGACCTGTCATACTTCCATTCTCTGGTCAACTCCGAGATGAGGAATGTACGTATCTGAGATCACAGTTCATGATCAACATCTTGCTCATTTACTGTATTATATTTTATGTACGTATCATATTGAAATATGTATTTCTTCTCGATATCATTACCCTAAACTGAAATAGATCATTTGTGATTTTTATTGGCCACATACAGTAATGACTGTATGAGAGTTGTTTGGAGGTTTTATAAAACAGAAACACCAACTAGGTAGATGATTTCCCCCTTAATATTCTAGTTAGTTCATATCATGTCCAAAGAGGCTGGTAAGGATGTAGTCGCTGATAAAAATGGGAATTCAAGTATGTGAGGCCTCATCAAGGAACTAGAGCTTTAAAACTGAGCAATTCAGGAATAGGAGCTAGTATCTCTGTCTAAATCTCTTCTTCTTTATCTGTTGTGTGTATGTATCTATTGAGTATCTATCTGTCTCAAAGTTAATTGAGCCACAGAGAGAAGAACTTTTTTAAAACAAAGGTTTTATTTGGAAAATGCAAGTTGCTGACATCTGGATATATGTTCTGTGGTGGACCATAAGTACATCCCAAGAGGTGGGGGCAAGGGAAGGAAGGGAAAGCTTTTCAAAGAAGGGGTGGGAGGAGCCAGAGAGAGAGAAAGCCCACAGAAGCTCTTTTGGAAAAAGGATCACTGGTTATGGGGGTCAGCTCCTTGGTGGGGACAGCAGGGGTTGGTGACAGCTTCTTGGTGGTGACAGCTGTTGCTAGACAATTATTCTTCTGCAGGCAGTTTATCTGAAACTCTGCCGTTTGAGGCAGTCCTCATAATTCTTGTCATAGGATATATGTGCCTAAGGGACCTTCCCTTTTTGGCTTCCTGGCTCCATTGTAGTTGAGTTTCTCTCTCTCTCTCTCTCACTCTCTCTCTCTCTCTCTCTCTCTCTCTCTCTCTCTCTCTCTTTCTCCCTCTCTCTCTCTCTTTCTCCCTCCCTCCCTTCCTCTCTTTCTTTCTTGGCACATAAGAGGCTCCATCTTGGTACTGGTGGCTTCCATTCCATTCTCTGCCAACGTCATTGACCTACCATCTCCTGACCCTTCTCCGCCGTCGCTCTTACTTAGAAGCTTCTCAGCTTGCTCGTTCCTCGTGGCCTCCGATGTTCCTCTTACCACAGGACTGCATCTTCTCTCGCTGCACACCCTTAGCCTAATTTCCCATTTTTGAATGACTGTTCTAATTGTTCAAAAGCACACTTTTCAGCCAGGTCTACGTGGTGGGTGGTGGGTGTTGAACCCAGGACTCAAAGAAAAGACCACTGACTCCATTTTTAAATCAAATTAAGCAAGCTTATATTGTGTACACAAGAGGCTACTCAGCGCCCCCCCCCCCAACAGCGCCAGGAGAGCGTTTTGTCCAAGAGCAGGGAGGTTTTTATTACACACAAAGGGTTACAAAAGTAGGTATCCTAAGAATGTTCAGTTGACAGGGTTCTGGCAAGCCTGATACAGAAGCAGAGAGCAAATTAATGATTCCCATGGCTCTAGTCAAAGCCAGGCATGATTATCTGGTCAAAGCCAAGATATCAGGGAGGGCACTTTCTAGTCCAAGCCAGACATGGGCCAAGCAATGTTTCCTGACCTCCCGTTGAGATGGCTCCCAATCTTAAAATAGAATTAGGCTGGGCTCATCAGTGGGCAGGCATAGAGTCACGTGGGCATGAGGAGGGTGGATTTCACCAGAAAGGGACCTGGGTGGAGCAGCAGGGGAGGTTCCTCTTGCACACAGTCACGTCAGTCACGGGCCATCCAGACACTCGCCTCTCCTCTGCAGACCTTTCCTTCCCCTGTCCTTTTCCTGTCCCCACCTCCATCCATGGCATCTCCAGTCTCCTCGTTATCTATTCTGAAAGGATAGAAGTGATTGATTCCTTTCACCTGTTTCCTTCCAGTACTTTTGCTTTTTTCTTCATAAGGATCAACCCAGGAGTGAGCACCCTACCACTGAGCTGCATGTCCAGCCCTTTTTATTTTTTAATTGGAGTCGGAGTCTCACTCAGTTTTCCAGGTTTGCTTACAACTGACAATCCTCCTGCCTCAGCCTCTCAAATCTCTGGGATTGTAGGCATGTGCCACCAGCCTGGTTTCCAATCAGTTCTTGAAAATGGATGAGTTATTGATTTTATGACTTGCTAGAACTTTATATATTTATGTAATTTTATTTCAATTTCTAAACAGAATACAAATCAAATATAACATTTATATTTTATAGATGAGGAAACAGACTCAGAGCAGTTAAGTGACTGACTCAAAGTGGCCTAAATGTAGAAGGCAGACCTGGGTTTTTATTCAAGGCACTCTCCGCTGGACTAATCCCTGGGCCTGCAGAACTGCCCAGCCTGACAAGAAATAAGGGCTGCAGAACCAGGAGAGTCAGGGGAACCTGGGCTTGCTCTGGTTTCTTCACTCCGGATGCCAACCCTGTAATGCCCAGGTTCCTGACCCTCCCCACCTTGGCCAATTTGAGGGAGGCAGCTGGGTAATAATAAACAAGCCACCTCAGCTCTGTGCCCCAGACTTCCTGCCTCCCTGTCGCCAATGCCTGGCTTGGTTGAATGCTTGGCCTGGATACCTTAAGGGGCCTTAAAGGGACAAGGGTCACAGTATATAAGCTTTTCTTAAGAAAACTTACGGGGGCTGCTAATAACATGTTGAGAAGGGGACATGATTTAGAAATCTTCTGCGTGGGTTAAAGGCATTTGTAGATAGGGGCGGGCACTGTATTTCTTCTTTTTTTTTTCACAGTTTGAGTTTCATTCTTTCTATTGACCTTTTTCCCCTATCCAATTTGGGTTCTATTTCACATTGACTAATCAGTTGTGACCTCGTCCTCAATATCTAGAACAGAACTGTATTTATTCTCTGTACGTATTTGTTCATGATGGTTGTGTACCCCAAGTCTTCACCTGTAAGTTTGTGGATATGACTGCGTGGGTGGGGAAGAGTGTCAAATGCACCCCTAGGGTAGGATCCTGTTGATTTAACTTAAATAATGAGCACATAATTGCTGCATATTTGCTCTTGTGACGCTGATGGCTAAAGCTGTGACTGATTTGATGTTGACTCTGGGTTAGATTCATGTAGAAATCTGTTAACTGTTTTATAATGGCCCACTTGCTGATTTGTTTTGCAGCAATATTTTTAAAGACATGGATGAGGCTGTACGCACACAATGCTTTCCACCCAGCGTTACAGGACCTTGGTCATCTAGAGGAAGTGTCTTGCCTGCTGTCCTTGCGTGCGCTTCTGTGCTGTGTTCTCAGCCCTCCCTTCACACGTCTTTGCAGGGCCCACGACACATCCTGCTGTGTGGACACAGTCAGGCAAGACTGTCAGGCTTGCGGTTCCAGAGAACCCCTCTGAGCAGGGCTCACAATTAGAGCTCAATGGATGTTAGTTAAGTAAATGGAAATCCTGTGCAACTGATTGAATCTTATGTTTAGTTTTTAAAGTATTTTTCTTTGTACTTTAAGTTTTAGAATAAATTCTTTGGAATATCAACTGAGAATGTCAAGTGACGTGTGGTCCCACACCAGTAAATCTTACTGACTTTGTAACATTCCACATTTTTGTTTATTTATTTAAACAAATGAGAATTACAACCAAATGTTTTATGTCAACTATGACAAATTTTTAAAAAAAATTTTTTTTTAGTTATAGATGGACACAATGTCTTTATTTTATTGCTTTGTACGTGGTGCTGAGGATCGAACCCAGGGCCTCACGCATGCGAGGCAAGTGCTCTCCCGCTGAGCCCCAGCTCCAACTATGACAACTTTCAAATCAACTTTTTTGTTGAACTCTCATCTTGCAGAAAAAAATATATATATTTAAACTCTTTAGTAATTTTCTAAATAAAAATAAATCTGTTGTTGTTAGTATTGCTTTTATAGTGTCTGGCTACATGAAATCACATTTGGTAAATAAATAACATGTTTTAGCTCACTCTTCAGAAAGCCTGGAGTATAGCTCAGTGGTAGAGCCCTTGCCTAGCATGTGTGAGGCCCTGCTCCCCACCGTCAGCACTACCAAGCAAAGAAAAGAAACATAAGAAGAATAAAAGAAAAAAATTACAAGGAATAAAATTATTTGTTGGGGATTATTTTAAAAGTGAAGCCAATTAGTGTACATATGTATATATGTTGTCCAAATAAATATAATAAATGAAAAAGAAAGAAAAGAAAGTGAAGCCAATTAGAATTGCTAATGGATTAGATGTGATATATGAAGGAAAGGGGAATAAGATCAGTACAAAGCTTTTAGAGCACGTAACTGGAAGGAAGGGTTCTGTTGACTGGACTTCAGAGGAGATGAAGAGGAGCTGTGTTATATTTTGTTGTTTACTAGAGATATCAAATTGCTAACTGTGCACATGTTTCTAGGGTCCAGGGGGAGAGAGAGAGACATGATGTATAAACCTGGAAGCCACCAGGATGCAGATAATAAGTAAGCCATCTTTTAAAAATCTGAGGAATAACATAGCTAGAAAAAGGAGAGGTCGTGGATTGAAACCTGCCGTGTGCTCATTTTGGGAACGTTTGAGAAAAAATTAGCAAAGAAAACAGAGAGACAGAGAGCAGCATTGGCCATGGGGTGCGGGGGACGTGAAGTTCTGACAACCCTTTCTGCTGACAAGAGGGCAAGCTTTAGGACCGTGCTGGGAGCTGGGAGCCTGGTGGGAGGAGGGATGGGTTGTGCCAGGTCTGCCTTGTTTAAGGATGGTCATCACTACCCTAGGTGCATGGATGAAGACACAAATGGTGTGACTCTATCTGGTTTGCAACCAGAGAAATGGAAAAATTGAGCTCTATATATGTACTACGACTTGACTTGAAATGCATTTAAATTAATTAATTTTTTTTTAAAAAAAGGATGCGTAGTTAGGAAATCCAAGGCAGAGTAGCTGCCCAAAGGTGTGGACGTGCTGGTAGACAAAATCCTGGGGTGAAGGGACGTTCTCTTTTGTTCCTGAATTTTCAGCAAAATGCATGTTAGCTGAAAGTGAGTGGAAGTGTGGGCCCGCGGCCCAGGGAGCAGGTGAGCAATAGATGGTCCTGCACCAGGCCACAGCTGCGGAGCAGGAGGAGAGGGTCCTTTGGTGTTGCCCTGATCGCGGGGATGGCCAGCGCGGGTTGACCTTCTCCAGGCTTCTCCAGGCTACGAGCGCCTGTGCGGGGTTAGGTAGAGACGGTTCACCTGTCAAGACTGCCAGGTGAGGGTGGGAATAAGGAGGAGGGGCAAGCGGTGGAAAGCCCAGGAGCCCAGGACGCACCTGGCACAGCATGGAATCTAACTGGGGAAGGAAACGACGTGCGCCACGAGGATGGTGTGAGACAGAAAAGTAGGGTTCTCGTGGGCTCGAAGGTCCTGGTAAGTCTGGGAAATAGTTGACGGGGAGAACCGAGAAGGATGGTCTGGAGACGTGGGAGGGCTCACTGCCAGACCCGGAGCACGCACCCGGGGGGTGAGGAAAAGGCGGGTACGGGTGACCGAGGTGCGGTGGAGAAACTGGCTTTGCAAGAGCGGAGGGCAGGGCCCTGAGCGCAGGGGGCCCGGACGCCAGCCTGCGGGGTGCTGGGATGCCAGGTCCCTGAGTGTGTGCGGGGAGTGTCAGTGACCAGGCGCTACCGTCTGCAAGGAGCCTGGGCAGCAGCTCAGAAGCCTAGAGCCGAGAGCAGCGAGCAGGGACCGGGTGCAGGGCTGGGACTGCGGAGAAGTGGAGAGAGGAGGGCCTGAACCTGAACGTGGCCGCGCAGACCCACGTGGCGGAGGCTGCCCGGGCCTCGGGCCCTGGTGCTCCGGGTGCGTCCGCTGCGTAGGCTGCGGGAGAGTCCGCCCTTGGCAACAGCATGCTCCAGTTTGTGCAAGAAAGTAAGAAACGTTCAGGGTACGAGGCGAGGTTCCATGAGAGGTATTTTGCTTTTGATGGGCTGTGATTTCTGAAAGAAACGAAGATTCCAGAAGGAGACCTAGGGTCCCCTCGGAGCTGGGAGCCCAGGACAGCCCAGGACACGCGCAGTGCTGTCCCCAGCTTCTCCTGGGTGTGGGTCGGACGTGATTTGTGTTAGCTGGTGAAACGTGGCTGCGCGGGTGAAGGAACGCCGTGGGGTGAGAGCAGGCCCGCGGGCTGGGGCACAGGTGTGGGCGCCGGGCCGCCCGTGCAGCAAGGTCCCGGAACCGGGCGGAGGACGGCTGAGGGCTTTGAGGAAAGGAATCATATTCGCATTTTGAAAGGATTCCTCGCTCATCGCACGCTCATCGCACGCTCTCTCACACATTTTCTTTTTCCACCTTCTAGTTTTTATTGTCTCATATTTGAATTACTAGAAAAATTGTAAAGTTAAGATTCCCATGCCTGACTCTGGTTATCCCCGGATGTCTGAGCATTATAGCAACGTTTTCCATCAAAGTCATTTCCTACTCAGAGACTCTCAGTAGCCACCTGTTTATTATCTGGGAATCAACTCAACCCTCTTGAACTTTGATCTCTCTGGTTTCTAGATATTATAACTGTCGGTGATAATTTGTTATGGCCATCCTTGCAAAGGAATAGCCTCCTCCACCTTGCCTTTACTTCCTCTTTTTATAACTCCTTTTATTCAGATGTTACAACTCTTCAATTAATCCTCAAGTGTTCTTGTCTGTTTCCTGTTCTGTTCCGTTTGGCTCTCTTTTTTGCTGTGTCTACATTTGTGATAATGGGATACTCTTGTACCTTTATATCCCAACATTTCCATGGAATTTTTTACTTTTGCCACCTTATATTCCATATATTTATTTCCCAAGGTATTTTTCCTGTTCTCTATTCGTTTCTTGAGGGGCAGGTGAAGCAGTTCTGGAGATTGAACCCATGCTCCACTCATGCTAAGCACTTGCTCTACCCCTGAGCTACACCTCCAGTCTTTTCTGTTTAGTTTATCCTGTTCTTGTATTGGCAATACCAGTTCTTTTCTTGTGGTAATTACTATACTGATTATATATTTTAGAAGCCTTTTTCTGCTTCATGCTTATCTCGCATTCTGATTTCCTCCTTTTGCACACCGATCGGTTTTCTTATTGGAAATTTTCCTCAATTGTCAAGTTACTATTACTGTTTAGACTAAGTAGGAATGCACATAAAACAAACGGAGGATTGTTACACTAACCAGTGAACTTTGCTTACATTATTTATAGTAAGCAATGGTTAAGTGGGTTAAGCCATTTAGGGAATATAAACACATACTAACTTTTGGCTTTGTCTTGAGTTGTTTGGATATTTTAGAGAAATAAATGGTAATATTTTGCTGAAACGGGCATACTTGTTGCCAATGTATTTAGAGCCAAGAAGTGTAAGTAGCCCGAAGGACTCACGGTCAAATGTGTACATTTTCAGGTTTTGTTGTTATTGTTGTTGTTACCTGTCTTCCATGAGTCTGATGTTACCAAGATGGGTGACTACTTAATTTAATTTATTCTGAAATTTAAAATACGGGTTGCCATAAGTTTAGATATTTACATCAACCCTGTTTTAATCCCTCAATCAACTACCAAGTTTTAGAACTTCTTGGGCCTGGAGCTTCTGAGTCTCGCTGGTTTTCTGTGGCTAGGTTTTCTGGTTTCTCATGGACATATGCTGCACTGCTTTTTCAAATATTTCTATATTCCAAAATCTTGTAAAGCCCTGTTTCTTTCCATTTTGTTTCCTTTTTCCGATGCAGTCAGACGATGCGACTCTTCTCTTGTCACATTAGCATTGTTTCTTGAGGAGGCAGAAAAGTGCATGTTCGTTCCCCAGTCTGTTCAGGTGGAAGTGGACAAAGCTCCTTAGGGAAAGTTCATCAACTCTTCTGACTCAATATTGCAAGGTAGCATAATTACATGTATTAAAATTCACTTACTAAATTTACTTTTAGGCCAAATTAAACATTTAATTTCATGCTATTTTTTTTCTAGACCTTAAATATGAAAATTTTCAAATTGAAATGACAGCCTTACTCATTAAGCTAGAACTTCTCTTCAGCATTGCATTTAGTCTATAATCTGGAAAAGTCATTTTATTTCAGAAGGGTAAATTTTAATATTAAAAAAGTCTACATCAATGCTAAATGTTCAGGGAAATAAATAATATAAATATTTATTATGTATTTGTTAATTCTATAAAATTATGCAATAAAATTCATTGAAAACTCCTTAAACTCACACACCTACAACTAAAGGACATGTGCTTGTCATTTACTAGATAAGTTTTTTTAATTGATTTATTCCAATTAGGTACACATGATAGCAGAATACATTTTGATTCATTGTACACAAATGGAGCACAACTTTTCATTTCTCTGCTTATACACAATATAGAGGTACATCATATGTGCAGACATACATGTACCTAGGGTATTTACGTCCATCTCATTCCACCATCTTTCCTGCTCTCAAGACTCATCTCCTCCTTTCCCTCCCCTCTCCATTCTTCCCATGCCCCCTCCCCCATTACGGATCAGCATCCACTTATCAGACAGAATGTTTGGCCTTTGGGTAATTGAGATTGGCATACTTCGCTTAGCATAATGTTCTTCAACTCCATCCATTTACCTGCAAATGCCATCATTTTATTCTCTCTTATTGATGAGTAATATTCCATTGTGTATATATACCACAGTTTCTTTATCCATTCATCTATTGAAGGGCATCTAGGTTGGTTCCACAGTTTAGCTATTGTGAATTGAGCTGCTAAATCATTGAAGTTGCTGCATCACTGTACTGTGCTGTTTTTAAGTCCTTTAGGTATAGACTGAGGAGTGGAGTAGCTGGGTCAAATGGTGATTCCATTCCAAGTTTTCTAAGGAATCTCCACACTGCTTCCAGATTGGTTGCACCATTTGCAGTCCCACCAGCAGTGTATGGGCGTGCCTTTTCCCCCACATCCTCGCCATCACTTGTTGTTTCTTTTCTTGATAGCTGCCATTCTGACTGGTGAGAGATGAAATCTGAGAGTAGTTTTGATTTGCATTTCTCTAATTGCTAGAGATGTTGAACATTTTTTCATATGTCTGTTGATCAATTGTATATCTTCTTCTGAGAAATGTCTGCTCAGCTCCTCAGCCTGTTTATTTATTGGGTTGTTTGTTTTTTGGGTGTTTTTTATATATCCTGGAGATCAGTGCTCTATCTGTTGTATGTGTAGCAAAAATTTGCTCCCAGGATGTAGGCTTTCTGCTCACCTCATTGATTGTTTCTTTTGCCAAGACAAAAAGCTTTTTAGTTTGAATCTATCACATTTATTGATTCTTATTTTTATTTCTTGTACTTTAGGAGTCTTGTTAAGGAAGTCGGGGCCTAATCCAACATGATGAAGATTTGGGCCTACTTTTTCCTCAATTAGGCACAGGGTCTCTGGTCTAATTCCTAGGTCCTTGATCCACTTTGAGTTGAGTTTTGTGCATGGTGAGAGATAGGGGGTTAGTTTCATTTTGGTGCATATGGATTTCCAGTTCTCCCAGCACCATTTGTTGAAGAGGCTATCTTTTCTCCAATGTATCTTTTTGGCACCTTTGTCTAGTATAAGATAACTGTATTTATATGGGTTTGCCTCTGTGTCTTCTATTTTACACCATTGATCTACATGTCTATTTTGGCGCCAATACCATGCTGTTTTTTGTTATTAAAGCTTTGTAATATAGTTTAAGTTCTGGTATTGTGATGCCTTCTGCTTCACTCTTCTTGCTGAGGATTTCTTTGGATATTTGGGTCTTTTATTTTTTCAAATTTCATAATTGCTTTTTCTATTTCTATAAGGAATGACATTGGGATTTTAATT
Organism: Xerus rutilus; assembly: GCA_028644305.1. Classification (NCBI taxonomy): domain Eukaryota; kingdom Metazoa; phylum Chordata; class Mammalia; order Rodentia; family Sciuridae; genus Xerus; species Xerus rutilus. The sequence goes on along the minus strand of CM053409.1, from coordinate 1,691,167 downwards.
GGAATCTCATTGAATCTGTATAGTGCTTTGGGTAGTATGGCCATTTTAACAATATTGATTCTGCCTATCCAAGAGCATGGGAGGTCTTTCCATTTTCTAAGGCCTTCTTCAATTTCTTTCTTTAGTGTTCTGTAGTTTTTATTGTAGAAGTCTTTCACCTCATTTGTTAAATTGATTCCCAAGAATTTTTTTTTTTGAGGCTATTGTGAATGGGGTAGGAAATTAGAAATTTCCTAATTTCTCTTTCAGAGGATTCATTACTGATGTATAGAAATGCAGTTGATTTATACGTATTGATTTTATATCCTGCTACTTTGCTGAATTCATTTATTAATTCTAGAAGTTTTCTGATGGAATTTTTTGGATCCTCTAAGTAAAGAATCATGTCGTCAGCAAATAATAATAGTTTAAGTTCTTCTCATATCCTTTTAATTTCTTTTGTCTGTGTAATTACTCTCACTAGTTTCAAGGACTATGTTGAATAGAAAGGAGGAAGAGGGAATCCCTACCTTGTTCCTGTTTTTAGAGGGAATGCTTCCAATTTTTCCCCATGTAGGATGATGTTGGCCTTTGGTTTTGCCTAGATAGCTTTTTACAATGTCAAGTTATGTTCCTACTATCGCTTGTTTTTCCAGTGTTTTGAACATGAAGAGGTGCTGTATTTTGCCAAATGCTTTCTCAGCATCTATAGAGATAATCATATGATTCTTGTCTTTAAGTCTATTGATGTGATGAATTACGTTTATTGATTTCCATATGTTGAGCCAATGTTGCATCCCTGGAATGAACACCATGTGATCATGTTGCACTATCTTTTTTGTATATTTTTGTATGCAATTTGCCAGAATTTTATTGAGAATTTTTGCATCAATGTTCATCAGGGATATTGGTCTGTAGTTTTCTTTCCTTGATGTGTCTTTGTCTGGTTTTGGAATCAGGGTGATACTATCCTCTTAGAATGAGTGTGGAAGGGTCCCCTCCTTTTCTATTTCATAGAATAATTTGAGGAGTATTGGTATTAATTCTTCTTGTAGAAGGTCTTGTAGAACGTGGCTGAAAATCAATCTGGTCCCAGGCTTTTCTTAGTTGGTAAGCTTTGGATGGCTTCTTCTATTTCCTTGCTGAAATTGATCTATTTAAGTTGTGTATGTCTTCCTCATTCAGTTTGGGCAGATCATATGCCTCTAGAAATCTGTTGGTGTCTTCAGGATTTTCTGTTTTACTGGAGTATAGATTCTCAAAATAGTTTCTAATTATCTTCTGGATTTCAATAGTGTCTGTCATGATATTTCCTTTTTCATCTCCAATTTTAGTAATTTGAGTTTTCTCTCTCCTTTTTGTTAGGATGGCTCAATGTTTATCAATTTTATTTATTTTTTCCAAGAACCAACTTTCTGTTTTGTCAATTTTTTTGAATTGTTTCCTTTGTTTCAATTTCATTGATTTCAGCCCTGATTTTAATTATTCCCTGTCTTCTACTTCTTTGGGTATTGATTTTTTCTACTTTTTCTAGAGTTTTGAGATTAATGTCAGGTTGTTTATTTGTTGACTTTTTCTTCTTTTAATGAATGAGCTCAATGCAATGAACTTTCCTCTTAACACAGCCTTCACAGTGTCCCAGAGATTTCGATATGTTGTAGCAGAGTTCTCATTTACCTCTAAGAATTTTTTTATCTCATCTCTAATGTCTTTGTTATCCATGCATCATTCTATAGCATATCATTTAGTCTCCAGGTGATGGAGTAGCTTCTGTTTTTTATATTATCATTGATTTCTAATTTCATTCCATTATGGTCTGATAGAATGCAGGGTAATATCTCTTTTTTTTTTTTTTGTATTTGCTAAGATTTGCTTTGTGGCATAAAACATGGTCTATTTTAGGGAAGGATCCATGTGCTGCTGAAAAAAAAGTGTATCCACTTGTTGATAGATGAAATATTCTGTATATATCTGTTACTCTAAAGTATTGATTGTATTATTGAGTTCTATGGGGTTTTTCTGTTTGTTTGTTTGTTTAGTTTTGTTTGGAAGATCTGTCCAGTGGTGAGAGATGAGTGTTAAAGTCACCCAGTATTATTATATTGTGGTCTACTTGATTCTCAAAATTGAGAAGGGTTTATTTGATATACATGGATGCTTCATTGTTTGGGGCATAGATATTTATGATTGTTATGTCTTCTAGATGTACGGTTCCCTTAAGCAGTATGAAATGTCCTTCTTTATCCCTTCTGACTATCTTTTGTTTGAAATTTGTTTTATCTAATATGAGGATGGAGAACCCTGTTTGTTTACATGGTCCATTTGAGTGCTATGTTTTTTCCAACCCTTTCACTTTCAGTCTATGGATGTCTTTTTCTGAGATGAGTCTCTTGAAGGCAGCATGTTGTTGGGTCTTTTTTTGTTTTTAAATCCAATCTGCCAGTCTATGTCTTTTAATTGATGAGTTTAGTCCATTAACATTCAGGGTTATTATTGAAATATGGTTTGTATTCCCATTCATTGTGGTTTATTTTTGGTTTTTAGCTTGACTTGGTTTCCCCTTTAATTAGCCTTTCCTTTAGTGTAGTTTCTTCCTTTGCTGATTTTCATTGTTATTTTTCATTTCCTCCTTATATTTTGCCAAGAATGTTCTCTAGTGCAGGCTTTCTCATTGTAAATTCTTTTAACTTTTGTTTATCATGAAAAGTTTTTATTTCATCATCAAATCTGAAGCTTAATTTTTCTGGATATAAGATTCTTGTTTGGCACTCATTTTCTTTCAGAGCTTGGTATATGTTGTTCCAGGATCTCCTGGCTTTGAGGATCTGGGTTGAAAAATCTGCTGAAATCCGACCTGGTTTCCCCCTGTATATAATCTGAACCTTTTCTCTTGCAGCTTTTAATATTCTATCCTTATTGTATATGGTAAGCATTTTCATTATAATGTGTCTTGGTGTGGATTTGTTGTAATTTTGTATATTTGGTGTCCTGTAAACCCCTTATATTTGATTTTCCAATTCATTCTTCATGTTTGGGAAATTTTCAGATATTATTTCATTGAAGAGATTGTGCATTCCTTTGGTTTATATCTCTGTGCCTTCCTCTATCCCAATAATGCTTAGATTTGGTGTTTTCATGTTATCCCATAATTCTTGGATATTCTGTTCAAGGTTCCTTACCATCTTCATTGTGTGGTCAACTTTATTTTCAAGGTTATATATTTTGTCTTTGTTGTCTGATGTTCTGTCTTCCAAGTGATCTAGTCTGTCGGTGATGCTTTCTATTGAATTTTTGATTTGGTTTATTGTTTCCTTCATTTCAAGGATTTCTGCTTCCTTTTTTTGAGAATCTCTGTCTCTTTCTTGAAGTGATATTTTTCTTGCTGTATTTGCTCTCTAATCTCTTTGTTGGATTGATCAATTGTTGCCTGTAATTGCTGTCTTATATTAGTCCGTGCTTCACAGATTACTTTAACTATGTACATTCTGAACTTCTCTGACATTTCATCTACTGTGCTGTCAATGGATTCTATTATTGTAGCATCTTGGCTTGATTGGGGCATTTTCTTCCCTTGTTTTTTCATGTTTGTGTGTCTTCTCCTCTAGCAGTGCCAATCTGAGGTATTACAGTTTCTACCCTATAATCTTGTAGTGTCCCTGCAAGTTACCAATACCTCACCTCTGGTATAAACAGGCCTGAAGGGACCTCTGGGATGATCTTCCTCATCCTGGCTGTTGTCTCTGGACAGAAGTAGGCCGGGAGATAGTAGATGGGGGGCTGCAGTGCAGTCAGTCTCCTCCAACATGCATGCATGGTCGGTCTCCTCTGCCTCCTCTGCATGTTGGGCTGGGGTCCTAGTAGATAAGTTTATGTAGTTACTCAATATAGGAGGCCAATTTTTAAGAACTAGTAAGAAATAGATTAAATGATGCAATGGTTTTATGGAGTGTATAAGTATAGTAAAAATGGTAAATTTGTAACTTTACAGTTTGAAACTATTGTTAATTTTAAACACAATGTAAACAGAATGCATAATATGGTAAATAATTAAGAGAAAAAAAGACAATTTGTTCAGCACTCTACTTCCAGAATAGTGACTCACGTAAGGAATGGATGAAGAAGCTAATCTGATTGGTTTATAAATTGCATGGATTGATTGATGTAAGAAGGTTGCTGGATGGTGGAAGAGATGGTGTAGTATAGAAATCACTAATAAACATGGTTGGTATTGCAGCATAGATAGTTACCTTCATGCAATCTTAGGAGGCAGACTTCTAAGCCCTGTAGAGTGCCTGTGGAGTTTGGGAACAGATGTGAGCACACATTAGGAGCTGCTGATATCACGTAGAAATGCGTGACATGTGCTGACCTGGAAGGTACTCAGGTGTCGAGGGCACACCAGGATGCCGTGCAGCACCTCCCTGGGCACACCTACCCAACACCCCATCACCCCTGCTTGCACATCTACCACGTGCTGCCCACAAGGGTGTGCCTCTCTTTGTCACTGTATCAACTTTCATTTCTAGAACATTCTTGAGAAAAATAATTAGGCTCAATCAATTAAATGTAATCTGTGTTCCCATATTTGATGATCACCCTGTGCATTCTCATTTTTGAAATATAATAAAATTAGAAAAATTGAGTGACATAATGGGGAAAACTGGCTCTGGAGGTTGCAACTCTGGGGTTGGATCTGGACTGCAATTCCTATTTTCCTCCTTAGGCATCTTCAAGTTCTTCATTTGTACAATAAGGTTGCAGGGAAGGTCAAATCAGGTAGTATATGCATTTTGACTCCTTTTGACTATAAAATATTTTGACATTTGTTATTAAAATTTAACAGTATTTTAACCAAATAATTATTTTGTCACTAATGAAAACTAGGGCATGTGAAAGATTTCTGATAACTGAAAATATGTCTCCTGTGATCTGAACAATCAGAGAAAAGATTCTTTCTGTGAACATAGGGCTGGAAAACACTAGAAACAGATGGGGCAGAGTCTTTGGGGATGATGGTGCATTCTGTTTCTTGACAGGGATAGGGTTTGGGGTTCCTAGGTGTGTGCAAGTGTCAGAATTCAATGGATGACATAAAATGTGTACATTCCATTGTATGTAAACTTTATCTCAAAGAGAGCAAGGGCCAAAATAAATCCTGTCCTCTGGTTAGTGAAACTCACACCAGCAGGCATGGAGATGAGATGACTGGTGTGTGCAATTTTGAAATGTATCAAATCTGAGACAGACTGATCGATAGACGGTGGTAGCAAAGAGGGGGCTGAGGAAGCAATCACAGTAAAAATAAATCATTTATTGTCAAAGTTAGGTGGCAAGTATGTACATGGGGATTCACCGTAAAATTCTTTCAGCTTCTTTGTTTGAATATTATCCTATTAAAATTCTTGAAAAGACAAAAATCTGAAAATAGAAATGTGACCTTTCACAGAAGGTACATCTTGTCACCAGATCTTCCTTAAGGGCTCATGTATTGACCTCAATGTTCACTTGTAAATCAGACAGAACACAGCTACTGCTGATAAGTCTCCCTCCAAGGAGCATGAAAAGAACCGAGAGAGGAAATAACGGAAGAGCAGAAGTCGAAAGAATAATGACATCGTGGGACTGGGTGGAAAATGCGTGGACCTGGAGGCCACAATGCTGAGTGAAATAAGCCAGTCCCCAAGTCAAAGGTGGAGTGTTCTCTGTGATATGCAGAAGCTAGTTCAAAGTAAGGAGGGTGGGGATAACAAAAAATAGAAGAGAGATCAGTGGAGGAGACAGAGAGGAATGAAGGGAAGGGAAGGGAAGAGGATGGGTAGGAAAGGACAACGGTGTGACTCTGACCTGACTGTCCTGTGTGCACACATGAACACACCACGGTGAATCTCGCCATTATGCACATCCACAGGACACTGATTTAGAAAAACTCTAAGTAAACAGCAGAAAGATCAGAAGAATAGAGGGAAGGTGGTGGGGGGAGAAGGAAGAGAGGAAAAGGGGAAGGACTGGGGACTAAATTAGAACAAATCATATTCCATGCCTTTGTAATAGTGTCAAAAAGAATTCCAGTGTTATGTATAACTAAAAAGAGCTCACAAAAAGCAAAAAAAGGAAAAAAGAAGTAACCAAAAGTGAAAGCAAGTGAAGTCAACTCATTTGAATCTCCAAATAGACAAAGTATCAGCTCAACTGATAAAACAAAAGATATCATGTGTCACTAAATAGAATAAGAGGTAGAGAAAGTTCATAAAATAGAAAATAATAGGGAAAAAATCCAAATATTATTTTCTAACTCGAAATGTAAAACTACTTAAGAAACAGGAAAGAGCAGAAATGACAACATTAAATAGTGAACATGAGAGGAACAACAAAAGGGGAATTAATTGGGCAAAAAAGAAACAGTTACCTCAAACATTAGCTACAGGGAAATTTTTGAAATGTCTAGTGATGAGTAATTTTGTTACAAATGTTTCTCCAAGATATAAAAAGCACAGCTTATTGCCTGGCTTCCTTTATTGAGAAAAAACAAAACAACAACAACAACAAAACTGTGCTCTTGATCCCTGACTCTACCAGAGCATGGAAGAAAGGGAAATAGCAGCCTCGTGCATTATGAAGCGCGATGCATAAAGTTGGAGGGAAATCTTAGTGATGGCTTGAAAATCTTTATAATTAAAGGTTGAAAATATCTTAGGAAATAGAATTTAATCTATAGCCTGTTAAGAATTTTATTCAGAAAGTGAGATAAATACATCATTATAAATTAGCATATGTTTGATAAAACTAGCCAGTGTAATTCAGTTCTCCTCTGAATGGGTGCAGAGGGCTTTGGACAATGAGCTTATCTACTGGACAAACCATCCTCTCAGGAGGGCAATGCACAGGACATCTCAGGGACACCTAAGAGACCCTGCTAACCCCCAGGCCTGGTGGGGCAAGCAAGCCATTGTTTGGAAGGCTGTTTAGGGACGGTTTCTATGTTGTGACCTCTGACAAAGCCACACATCTATAACCAAGTGACTCTCAACAAAGGTGCCCAGAACACATGCTGGAGAAAGCACAGCCTCCTCAATAAAAGATTCTGGAAAACTGGAGATCTATTCACAGAAGATGGAGACTGTGTCTCACCCTGTACAAACATCAACTCATAATTGATCACCAATCTGAAGACCTGAGACTCTGAAACAATTGGAAGAAAATAGGGAGACACTGCAAGATGCTGGTCCAGGCGAGGATTTCCTGGATGCAACTTCAGAAACACGGGAAACAGAACCAAGCTGACAGATAAGATGAGATCAAACCCAAAGCTGCACAGCACAGGAAACAACGGACACAGTGAAGACAACCCACAGAATAGGGGAGAGTATCTGCCAACTAGTCGTCTGACACACGTTCAATATCCACAGTATATAACCAGCCAAAAAAAAAAAAAACCCCAACAAATATAATGCAATTAAAAACTGGACAAATGATCTCAATATACACTTCTCAGAAGGAGAGAGCCCAATGGCCAACCAATGCATGAAAAAAATGCTCTATATCATTAGTCTGCAGGGAAATGCAAATCAAAACTACCATGAGATCCCATCTAACCCTACTATGCAAAGATTTTTAAAATGCTGTCAAGGATATGAAGAAAAAAAGAACTTTTACACACTGCTGGTGAGAACGTGGATTACTGCAGACACTACGGGGCAGCATGGACGTTCTTCAAAAACTGTGCACATATCTACCGTGTGGCCCACTTGCCCCACTTCGGGGTATGTTTCCAGTGGGGCGTGATATCAGCATGCCAGGGAGGTAACTGGATGCCCTGGTTTACTACACACTCTTCCTGATAGCCAAGATGTGGAGCCAGCCTAGGTGCCCATCAAAAGATGAATGGATAGAGGAAATGTGATAGATATGCAATGGAAAATTATTCAGCCATGAAGAGGAATGAAATCTTGTAATTTGTAGCAAAATGAGTGGAACTGGAGGACATTCCATCAAGTAAAATGAGCCCCAGAAGGACAAGTAGCACATGTTCTCTCTCATATAGAAGCTAAAATAAGCCGACCTGAGAGCAGAATAGTGTATACTAGATATTAGGAAAGGTGGGGAGGGTGTGGAAAATGGGATTGGATTTGATCAGCACATACCATGTGCATATGTGGAAATAGTACACTGAGTCCCATTAATATGTACACTTAATACATGTTAATAAAAATATTGAACGATTTATTTATATTTTTAGTTGTAGATGGGCACACTACCTTTATTTTATTTATTTAATTTTTATGTGTTGCTGAGGATCAAACCCAGTGCCTCACACATACCAGGTGAGCGCTCTACCACTGAGCCACCACCCAGCCCCTAATGATCGTATTTGTGACTAACAGATACCTGTTGTACTTCAGTAGGCTTCCATGTGACCTGTCCACACACATACACAGCATGAACTGACACAGCCCAACCTCCCTCCCTCATTCACCCTCCTCCACATACACTTTTCCAACCTCTGCTAATCACTCTTCTACATTTAGCCTGGCTTTTTACCTTAGGAGAGACAGCATTTTCTTCCAGGTCCATCCATTTGGCTGAAAATGGCAGGATTTCATTCTTTCTTAGGCTGAATAATTTTCCTTGTGGATCTATACCATATTCTCTTTATCCATTCATTTTTCGATGGACATCTAGGCTGATACTATATTTCAGCTATTATGACTAATGCCATGATAAACAAAGGCAAGTTTTTGGTATTCTCTGATATTTGCTATTACCTCTTTAAAAAGGAGCGCATGAGGCCTCGAGCTCATAGCATTAATAAGCAAGACTATTTAGATTGCATTTATTAGTATACTGTTTCTCTTACATTAATGGCAGGTGATTACTGGTTTCCTATTTATGATATAGTTTGCTTTTTAAGAATACATGTATTTAATTTAATAAAAATTAACAGAAAAGCATCAATAAAATTCACAGTATAGGGCATATACAGATGGTATAATCACAAGGCTTTTGTACAAATTATCAAAGTGTTGAGACATTGCTCTGAGCCAAAGGACGACATCTGAGTGCATGCTGTGGATTTAGCAGGGTGTTCTCTCTGGCTGCATGTCAGGCCATCATGTGGGTGATAGATGGCTTCAGGAAGCCACAGCCAGCTGCTGCTTCTTGTCCTGTGAACTCTGAAAGCAAGGAGAGAGATGTTTGCTTTCTCTTCGATTTGTGCTAACATCAGACTAAAGTATGGGGCCTGTTCATCTGCTTGTTTTGACCTCTAGGTTAATTGTGTCTTTCCTGCATAGTTGTTCAAGCTGGTTATTTTTCCACTACTGTTAAGAAAGAAAGGATAGATCCAACTTAGATGGAAAGTTTTCTTTTTTTTTTTTTTTAATATTTTCTTAGTTGTAGATGAACACAATATCTTTATTTATATATTTTTATATGGTGCTGAGGATCAAACCCAGTGCCTTACAGATGTGAGGCAAGCGCTCTACCACTGAGCTACAATCCCAGCCCTCTTTTTGGTTTTTTAATTTTATCTTGGCTATGTTTGATCAGGAGTGAATATATGTAGCTAAACAACTCTACTTTAGAATTTAAAAATGTTTCTGTAAAGAAATATAAATTTAAAAAAAATTAAAGTCATAATTTCAATGTTAATTAGAAGTATATCCCCTCTATCATACATCTAGAAATAAAACACATGAGTAATTATAGAAAATGACATTTTATAATAATATTCACTCAACCAAGAATTTAGATGAGTGAGAATTGTTCAATGAAAAATTACAACCATTAAATATCTTGGTAATCAATTTATGATAATGTTATACATAAATTAGCAGATTAAACTAAATAAAACTCAAATAATCAAATCAAGGAAGTAAAACCAATTGGGCAATTAAACAATTAACTATTTGGCTCCTAAAAGCAAGAAAAATTGCATTTGTCAGTTTTTGAATCCTGATTTTTTTTAAAGTGATCATGACACATCTATGAATCTGGAACTGTGTTGGTGGGGACAGAGTTTGCAGTCATCATCTGTTTTGGTAATAATCCCAACACAGGAACGCCCTCCGCGGCTCGCAGCCACCTGTTCCTTTGGAGCGCGCTCAGGCTGAACTGGTCAACTGCTCTGTGGGTGCCCAGGTCCTTCCTCTGTCGCTTTGTCTTGCACTAGGTGAAGGGTTCTGAAGTCCTCTGGAGCCACGCTGTGCTGCTGGAGGGTGTCTCCTTAACCCCATTCATGTTCTGAGGCTGTGGTGTCTCGATGGCAGATTCTTTTTAAATTTTTGGCTTTTGTTTTCCCTCAGAATTTATGACATGCCTTCCTCACAGCTTGGAGAAAGCACTAGGCTCACCCTCATTGTGCTGGCAGTTTGAACACATCCTTGCTGGACGTGGACAGTTTTGTTTTGCAGTGCTGTCTCAGCTTGGCTTCAGACGCCACATGTCTTACCATCTCTAAATGGTTGGCTGGTTTGGATACACTTACAAGAGTCGAGCACCCAAAAATCATAGACAAAAATCGATTTCTTCTTTGGTATTATGCTGCCTTCTGCTGGCAGCTCCATTTAAATCCAGTGAATATTATATTTTAAAATAAATATTAAACCCCGGAAGTAATTTGAGAAGTGTTTCTCGAATGGCAGCATTAGTAGACCATCAAAAATACCTTTAGGAGCTGCAAGGATTTGGCTGAGTATATACTGAGAACCTCCCCTAAAAATACAAAGTCTCTGTTTTAACTTTTGGTTCACAGCCATGCCTGTCAGTGAGAAAGTGGTCATCCAAATTATTCATGGTTTACTCTTATGTTTAGGTTATCATAATTATGGAAAAATACTTAAACATTTTCCCCAGAGTCATTATGTCACTTAGAATAGATCTATAGTTCAAAAACTACTGACTAGATCCTACACTATCATTTTACAGGTGAGAAAATGAAGTCTAAAGGAGTGAGGGGACCTTGCTGGGATCATCAAACAACGGTGGGCAGAAGTCTTGGTGAAAGTACTATGTGTGTGTGTACACGCGTGTACATGTAGACCTGTGACTGTGTGTGCTTGTATGTAGGTATGACACAAATTGTACCCATCTGATTTTCCTTTGCTTTTGATTTTGAAACAGCATACTAACTTTTATTTAAAGGTCATGGTCACACTGAACTCCAGGGCACTGTTTAGAAAAGAGGCAGTGCAGTTTATTGTGAAACTGTGTTTATGCTTTTTCTTATTTATTTCATTTAGGTATCCACGTACCCAGTCAAGCTTGTGAAGCTAAAGATCCATATGCCACAGCAGCCTGGAAGCCCTCTGTCCAATGCAGAAGATAAAATGAAACATGGAATAAGTAATAAAAGCTAAGTCAAGCATGGTATTGGTTAATAAAATAATAGAGATCGCTTGAATAAGTACTCAAAATACAAGAACCTAAAATGCATAGGCAATATTTAGCTATTTGTTATCCATAGATGCCAAGAGACAGTTATCACTGGATACTTTTTATAACCTGTAATGACTGGCTTTTAGCATTTAAGCAAATCAAAGAGTGACACTGTCTACCCTGGAGTCCACATTGGCTTGCAGCAGCCACACCAGATGCATTTTCCAGTTTCCAAGTTATGGCAACCAGTGGGCCTCTTCCTGTACTGGGTAACAATAACTCAGTTTATCTTTCACAGTCTGTTCATGGGACATCAAATAAATTTAAAAGTCCCCTGTCTTTTCAGAGAGCATCGACAATTTCTTCAAAGTTCTAATCTCTACCAAGTTCATAAAAATAAAAAATCATGAAATCTGTATAGTTTATGTAATTAATTTTAACTATTATATGGTAATAGTTTATATAGTTTATATAATTAATAAACCAGATACTATATATACAAGTTATATAAGTAATTCCATGCTTAAAATTTAGGAATTAAAGGCTATACCCTTTTCAATGTTTTCAGACATAGTTTTGAGTTTTTTTTTTTTAAATATTTTTTTAGTTGTAGATGGACACAATGTCTTTATTTTATTGCTTTGTACGTGGTGCTGAGGATCAAACCCAGGGCCTCACGCATGCAAGGCAAGCGCTCTACCGCTGAGCTACAATCCCAGCCCCTGAGGTTTTTATTTCTTATTTGAGCTTTTTGTTAAGTACACTTGAGCATTTTTCTCTAAATTCACATTTAAAACAATATTGAAAGGATATTGTATGTGTATTGTAAGGCTGTTCTGAAAGTTTACCATTTTTAGCTCACACTGGGTTCAGTTTTCTGGAGACCACAAGGGGGCAGACTAAGAACAAATAAGAACATAATCCTTCATCTGTAATCCCTTTTAACCCTGCTGGAAAGTTACAATATTTATTTTCTTTGAACTGCATTTTCATCATCTTTTCTCCTGACTGTGAAAGCAATCTCGCTCTTTCTTTGCATAGTATTGGCAAACAGCGCTAACAATCGGAACCCATTTGACTGCACATATTTTCCCTCTTCTTTTCTTTCCAGAGACAGAAGAAAAACTGTTAAAATCACACATTATGTTGAAGGAATAAATTGTCATGGTTTTCAATCCACTGTTTTCCATTAATTACTTTACCTCATTATGTTTTATTTCCAAGAGAAAATTTGAATATATGAACACAACTATATATATTTGTCTTACTTATTGTCATAACTATTATATAGATTGATATTTTAACAATGAATGTTTTGGTGGTCTTGCATTCCCTGCAGTATTATTATGGCCTAATAGTTTGAAACTTACGACACCTCTTTGTTTACCTGAAGATCATTTGGTAACTTGGGAAAAAATTCTAACTGGGGCTGTCTTTTTTAGGTAGGTATTACATTTTTGTATAATTATGTATTTAGAAGTTATAGCCACTGTGTGATCATGATGGGATTAAATCACCAGAAACCATTCTCTAGAAAAGCAAGAAAATGCACGTTTGCATTAATTCTTAATGATTTAAGGAAAATTCCAAAGATCTTCTCTGAAGATAAACTGGCCATTTGTAAAGTAGATTGGGCTAATATATTAACCCATATTACTTTTAAGTTGAGTTAGATTAGACATGCCAGTCATGTGACCATCTGCATACCTAAACACATTCGAGTAAGGGGCGCCACTGAGCCATGGTGTTCCCCGTGCCTTAGCTCCTACCTGGGCTCTGGCCCACCTATGATGCCTCTTACACTCCAGAGTGTCATTTAATCTCACTGCCTATTCTTTCATTTGAGATTTAAAAGATATATTTGGTCATTAATTCACAGAATAAAGTTACTAAAAGTTATAAAATGGTGATTACATCTGTAATTAGACACCCTGCATCTTAGCCTGGGGATTCAGAGGCTGTAGGAGAAAATAGTTACTGAAATCTGAACTTTCCACAGCTGGAAGGCCAACCTACGTGAAATCCTGCTGAAGTGAGGATTTTAAAAGCACCGTCTCGACCTTAGGACTTTCATAGGCCTTATCTTTAAAGCTGAGATCTAATGAGCTCTGCACAGGACCGGCCACTTTGTAGGGCCGGAGTTCCGTCATGACATCAGGGAGCACACTTCCAGCGCCAGGATCAGAAGAAAGCAACTTTTAGCGTTACCTTCTTAGTGTAAAAGGATGCTGAGTCCTTTTTCGGATGACATGAATTAATGCTGGAGTGTCTTCCAGCATTAGAACATGGCTCTCGGCTCTTGGAAGCACAGGGACTGCAGGCTTGCTGGATCATGTGGCAGCACAATAATAGAGGCACCAAAGAGTGAGTCACCTGTGAAGACGGGATGGTGGGTCCAGACCTCTGGGAAATCTGAGGACTCACCCCTGGGCGGGGAAGAGATGCAGGCTGTGCAACCAAGACACAAACGAGGTGCGCGTGCGTCTGAGCCTGCTGAGCAGGGCTTTGCTTAGGAGAGAGACTCTCAGGCAGGTGGGCCCTCCAGGGGGAGTGCCTGGAGGTTCAGGAGAGAGAGCATCCTCGAAGTGCAACCGGAGCCTTAAGTGGGGACGCCTCTTGCTCAGAACCTAGAGGTACTGGTACAGGTTCCTTGTCTCCAAGAAACCGGCAGTGGGAACCCCGCTCAGCCTCCTGCAGAATTCTACACCCTACTAGAAGACTGGAGTTTTAAGGAGTCTCAAGCTTTCCAAAAAGGGTTATTTATAGTTTTATTTGACAATGATGCCCAATCCTGAGGCCTTGGGGCAAGGAAGGAGAATGCTGAAGTGCCAGTGGAAGTGACTCCAGCCCTAACCAGGCCTTCCTTGGCATCCAGAGACAGGAGTCGTGAATGCTCCTGCTGGGAGCTCAAAGCGCTCAGCAGAGCTGGGATCTGGGGGCTGTCCCAGGAACTGCAGACATGCCCAAGGTAACCAACACAGTTATTCTAGGCTTCATCTCTTTTCCTATGACTCAGGGTCTCCTCTCCTGGCCACCCTCCCTAAGCAAGCCCAGGACAGCCTCAGATCTCATAAAGCACCTGGTAACAGCCTTAGAAGCTGGCCTTCTGAGGGCGACTTCTTGCTCTGCCATTGATTAGCCACGTGACCTGGGACACCCACATAATCTTCACTCGTCTCTTTTCCTTCCTGGCAAATATTGGCTAAAATTGCCACCTGCTTATGAAGTTATGAGAACTAAACTATATACGCACATATCTCTGTACTCATTTAGATCTATGCCATTTATCTAGGCTACTCTAGGATACACAGTCCCTAAAGTAAGGCAAGACATATATTAAGTGCCTTCTAAGTGATAAATGTTAAAAGGGAAAACTGAACTTTTACACAGAGCTGGATCTCTGTATGTGAAAAGGAGTGTTCCTCATTCTAAAGTGGTTCCTTTTTTTCTTTCTTTATTTTTTGGTAGTTGTAGAGAGACAGAATGCCTTTATTTTATTTGTTTATTTTTATGTGGTGCTGAGGATGGAACCCAGTGTCTCACACATGCTGGGCAAGCGCTCTGCCGCTGAGCCCCAGCCCCAGCCCCAGCAGCGGTTTCTTAACCCTCTGCACACAGAAATCTCAGGAAGAGCTGGAAAGTAGGCAAGTGCTTGCATCTTGTTCCCAGAGACTCAGATTCAGTCGCTAGGAGTGTGGCTTCACGTGCTGCCTTGTAGTTCCCTGGTGATAGTAATCTGAGACCACCGTCCTATGTCAGGAAAAAAGGTTCGGATTCCCCATTCTGCTCGAAGACGCAGGCCAGGGAAGCAGGGCAGCCACTGGCATGAGCAACGGGCTGAGCTTCTGGGCCGAGCTTCTCTCTGGGCTTACTCCTGGCACTGCCAGACTGACCACTGCCCGCCTCTTGGCATCCAGCGTCCTCCCTTTGCACACGTCTCTAGTTGTCCTTGCAGCTTCTAGGCTGCAGGGGTGGCCAAGCCATTGCTCTGCGTGCTCCTGTGTCCCTGCAGTCCGCGCCCCTCGGGACGGCCACGAAGCGTCTATCATGCTTGGTGCCAGTGTGAGTCCTCCCTGGATCCCCGACAGTTTCGGGGAAACGTTCAGGGTGTGTGGCTTGGCGACCAGGCTCTGGTGACCTCACCTTTCCCGCCAGCTTCCCTGCCACGGCTCTGTCCAGGGAAGACGCCAACAGATGAGGTGAGCTCTGAGGCTTGGCCTCGAGGCCTCTGCAGCGCCCTTCTCCCGCTTCCCCACGCGGTCCTCTTCACTGGACACGCTGCTTTGCTCTTCAGAAGTCGGGGCAAGTGCTCAGCCTCCTTGGAGTTGCCCGGCACGGCACCTCCTTCCTTCTCTCTGTCCAGAGGACAAAGTCCTTATCTGTGCCTCTCGGCTGAAGCCATTAGCACGTTCCTGTCTCTCTGCCACCGAATCAGTTTTACTCCTACCTACTTTTTATTTGGAATCCCCTGTGGATCTTTCTGAAGGAAGGAAAGATCCAGTGATGGCTTCTCAGTGTACCCTAGGTTTGAAGAAAGATCAAAATCAAGAGTCACTGGCTCATGGTCATTGGAGCATCAGTATCTCAGGAACTTGAAAATGCAAAGGCCTGGGTCCCAAACCAGACCTGCCGAACCACAAATAACAGATCGGAGCCCAGAAATGAGCTCTCTGGGCAATGCCAATGACAGTTTGAGAAGTCCATTCTCCCCATGTGCTCCGCCAGCATAAATACTTAGCAAAATATCTTGCTCTTTAAAAGCATTTAAATTCTACAACTGGGATTATTGCTAATATATGTGTATACAGAAATGCCAGAAAACATAAATATTGTCAGAGTAAGAGTAGTAAAATGTTGTTACATCCAAAGAACATTTGTTATAGAAAACTTGAGAAAATTTCCTCACTGTGGCCTGAAAACACTTCCTTTTCATAGAAAGTGAGTAGCGTTATTAAAGCAACACCATTTCTTCCTTGTGAATATAGGCTAAATTCTCTCTGCTGCTTCCAAAGTGCTAGGGTGCATAAATGCACGAAGAGAGTGAAATATACCACCTCTTCAACCCCTAGACAAAGCTTTGTTAACTAGAAGTTGTTGTTGCCTGTTGTATTGAAGTGGAAGAGAGCCAAGGGGCATCGCCTCCCTCCAGTGCAGACCATCTGACCAGAAGGTTCTGTGCTCGACAGCCCGGCCCTTTCCAACACTTGTCCTAACTCCTGACATTATGTTAGCCATGCAGGCAATATTCCAAAAATCTGGTCTTTAACTGTGGCCAATTTGTGGGAGAACTCTCAGGGGAATTTATAACCTGATTCTTTGCTAATGATTTTTCTTTATTTGTTAGTTGAATTGCTTGTTTGGTTTTCTCACTTACAAAATGGGAGACATTGATGAGAAAAAGTAAATTAGCTAATCGATATGACACTGTGCTTCTAGCTACCTACTAATCTGAAGAACAATATATAGAATTATGTTTATCTTCTTGTGAAGAAATATTAAGGTG
>CM053409.1:1649168-1673812 GCA_028644305.1 Xerus rutilus | reverse complement strand
TAACCTGATTCTTTGCTAATGATTTTTCTTTATTTGTTAGTTGAATTGCTTGTTTGGTTTTCTCACTTACAAAATGGGAGACATTGATGAGAAAAAGTAAATTAGCTAATCGATATGACACTGTGCTTCTAGCTACCTACTAATCTGAAGAACAATATATAGAATTATGTTTATCTTCTTGTGAAGAAATATTAAGGTGTTCAAATGATTACTACTAACTGCCAATTTTAATGAACAAAATAACAAGATCATCTCATAAAGTAATAGATCCTATGAACAGGTGGGATTAAACTTGACCTGCTTGGAGGAGAGAAACCAGGCCAAGCACTGTGTATGGTTACTGTGCCATGGCAGGTAATATGATCTTAAGTAGAGCAGGAAAGGCCTGAAAGAGAGAGTCATGATTAAGGAGGCGATTATCTGAGGCAGGGGTGGAGTTCAGGAATATAAAAGAGGCCAAACTGGTTGGAGAATAGAAGGCACGTATGGTAAAGAATGAAACTGGAGAGGAGTACCGACCTAGACTGTGGGCAAGACATAGTAGGTCACAGTCTTTATGAGGACTTCAGGTTACAAGCTGCCCTGGGTGAGAAGCCTTTTGAGGATCTTGAGCAGAGGAGTGCTATGTCCTAAATTCCATTTTAGAAAGATCATCTTTTCCTGTGTGTTAAGAGTGATCTCTAAGAGGACAGGATAAAGGCACAGAGACTAATTAGGGTGCCACAGGAATCTTAAAAATTAAAAAACGATTGTGTATGAAACCAGAAGATTAGCAGCAGATGTGTTAAGAAATGGCTGAGTTCTCCAAATATTTTGAGATAAAACTGAAAGGATTTGCTGATGCATTGGTATACAACAGAAGGAAAGGAACCAAGTTTTGACTTTAAGGTTCTCTTGGCCTCAGCTTCCAGAGGAATGTTGGATTTTCCATGTGCAGAAAGGAGAAAGTCTACGAGAGGCAGTTATTTCCAGAAGAAAACCAGAAACTTTAAGTTATCTTTGTACATCTCAGCAGTCTGGAATGGACCAGGTCCCAGCTGGACTTGTGAGTTGGAGCTGTCAGCATACAGGCCATTGGGGACACCAGTGGAAGAACTCTCCCTTGAGACGAGACACAGAGACACAGCACATGCAACTGAGAGGCCCGGGAAGTAGAAGGGAATCCTGGAGCAGTTGATGACCTGCGGCCAAGCAAAGAGCAGAGGGCTGCTGGGACTAGAAGACTAGGATGGAAAATGGACCCTTCACGTTGCCATGTAGAGGTCACTGTTTGTTAAGACAGCTTTGATGGTTCATGAAAAAAAAAAGACTGATAACAAGAATATAAGAGAACAGGGAGGTGAGAGAGACAAAAACGACTCTTCCCAAGAATATTTCTATAAAAGAAATATGGGCAGAAGATGGGTAGAAAGTGATATTGACAAAGTTTTGTTGTTTTTAAAGATATGTAAAAAATAAATATATTTGCATGTTAATGGGATGATCTAGTAGAAACTCATGATGCAGGATTTGTACAACTCAGAGTTGTACAAAAACATGCCACCAGCTGGGTTTGGCCTACAGGCTGTAGCTCCCCGACCCTGAACAGGCCTGGAGGTGCAGGGTGTGGTCTGCAGGCAGCCAGGTAAGGCAAGCCCCAACCCATCTCCAGGCCCTGTGAAGGGTCACATGATGAATACGTTGTGTGATATTAAAAAGAGAGGAAGCCGTATGCTCAGGTGCTAGTTTTCAATTGTTAGATTTGAAGAGAAGGAAAGTATGAAAAGTTGGGGATCCCCAGTTCTTTGCTGAAATGAACCTAACTGTGGCAGTGGTTTTTGCAGACCTGTTTCAACCTGTTTTGAGAAAATACCTGAAAGTGGGATTGCTGGCTTATTGAAATGTGGAGGGTTTCTCCCAAAGCAGTCACCCTGTTTGGAAATTGTATCATTGCACTCTATTTCATTAAATATAGCTCATCTAAAAATGTTATATGCCTTATCAAGACATAGGTCAAGCTCTGGAAATGTTGGTTTTATAACTTCAGTAAACTGACTCTTTGGTATGTTTCCTGATCTGCTGTGTGCCCTCATGACTTTAATTGTGAAAATTATTTGTTAAATGTGAAAACGTCACAGATGACTTTTGAATGTGCAGCTCTCTGGTCCAAAGGTGTTTCCTTGTGGGTGAGCATGCTGGCCTTGCTTTTTCCTACCACAGGAGGAGGGAGGAGATGCAAAGATGTCAAGTCCCAGCCGTGGACTAATTCATGAGTTTATTTCAAAACAATGAAGGCATTTTTGTGTTTGCAGTTGGTATAGACATTTGGAATCATGCATCCAACTTATATCCTTATTCACTGCATTTCCTGTTAAAGATCAACTTATCCACCTGCTAATTCAGAAACTAATTATTCCGCCATTGCTATTTCACAAGTTATTGCTACTGATCTCTGCGGCATGTTCTGCTAATTGCCTCCTATTTTATTTCTTCACCTAAGAAAAGGTGATTTTCCCAATTACAAAACTTCTGCTTTGCAAAATTTCTTGTGGCACTGTCCTGGGAAATGAAATATAAGAAATCTATTGTTTAGGTTTATAAGATTGCTACCGTTTTCCTGATAAAATGGATTGGGCTGGAAGGTACCTCTTTTGCTTTTCCCCCTCTGCCTAGACTATTCAGGTGGTGCTCAGAAGTGCAGTAAGTGTAAGTATAAACACAAGAGCATGTGCTGAGGATGGCGAAGAACCCAGAGAGAAGTCTGGTGTGTGTGACTCTGTGGAGCTCCTGGCACGCCCTTAACACCTGTGACTGCTGCCTCGTAATCAGCATGCATTACATAGCTCACGTCCCTGCAAGTAATTCTACCCAGGCTTGGGACATAATGCTCTTTATCTCGCCTTCCTCTCTGCAATGTCAGGATGGGCTTTTCACAGATTAACGTTTTGTGTAGTTTTCTGTTGCTGACCGGCTACTTGCACATCTGTATTCTTGGCCTGTGACTAGTCATTGTCCATTCTGAATCTCTCTTGAGTCTCTGCGGAACTTCAATGTCTCTCCCTTTCCCCAGCAGCTAATTCCTCAAAGCACTGCCCTGGTTATCAGCATTGACCAGTGCGTCACTTGGTGCCTGGACTCTAGAGGTGCTTCAGAGAAGAGCAATTGGCAGGGGTGATAAATGGCTTTGTGCTGAGGAAACCAGCACTCGCTTCACCTCACTTGAGGTGCTTCAAACCCTAAATGTTCTTTGATTAAAATCTCCCTTTCTCCGAAGGGCAATGTTTTCTTCTATTACCTTCCTGCAAGTGTAAATAGGAGCCAACGCACACAAAAGAGAGTATATAATAAAACAAGATATTCCAAAGGCAAGATGAACCATGTAAGAGACAAAGTGCCCCAAATAGCACTAGACAATGTGCAAAAATGGAGTGAAACCTCTAAAAGAAAAGCAGAAAAACGTAGAAGTGACCACTACAGTACGAACCACACTGCATGCGAACTTGAAGTTGCCGGTTCCAAGGAAGACCAAGGCGCCCGCGCGGGTGGAGGCGCAGCCTGCGGGTAGGAGCGCTGCCTCCGCGGTCGCTACAGGTGCTCCTCCAGCCAGCCGATGTACTCGTTCGCCAGCCTATAGAAAATGTGGAGCTGCGACAGGGACAGCGCTCCGTGGAAGCCGTCCTCCACGTGGCGGTGGCTCACGCGCACGCCGGCGTCGCGCAGGCGGCGCACGTACATGAGCCCGTCGTCCCGCAGCACGTCATACTGACAGGTGACCACGTAGGTCAGCGGCAAGCCCCGCAGCCTGCTGTCGTCCGCCAGCAGGGGCGCTGCCCTCACGTCCAGGAAGCCTGGGTGCTTTCTGGCTAACTCGGGGCTACCGAAAGTGGGCGCCTTGTACACGTGTCCCTTCAGGAACCTCTCGGGGAGCAAGGAGCTCCAGTTGACCAGCGGGAAGAGGTGGCCGGCCTCCCCCGGCACGTGCTGGTTGCGGAGCATGGCCGTCTCCAGGGCCCTGTCGGTGGTGATGTACTCGCTCCAGAACCTGACCGTGAGGGACTTGGGCAGAACTGGCATGTGTGCGTTGTCTCGGAAGGACGGCGTGTCCAGGTCCAGACACTGCAGGCCTGGGTAAATCAGGGCCTGGATCTGGAGTCTGACCTTGACATCCGGGTCGCCCAAGAGCTGGGAAGAATCAAGATTGGTAACACACATTATTTTCATTTGAAAACAATAAAAGTAACTAACGAGATAGACTATATGTGAATGAATAATCTCAAAAAAAGAGTAATAACTGGAATATATCCTCTCCACAAACTTTCAAATATTCAAAATGGGCTTCTAGAACCCGATGTTCCTGAATTAAAGCATGTATTTAACTTATGGAAAACACCCATCCCATCCCCCTCACACATAAGGCAAAAGGATCCAGACAAGAAATGGCAGTTTAATGTCCCCTTTCTACCAAGAATGACGACCACAGAACTCTGAGTCCCACCTTGTTTACCGTCTGTTGATGTAAAAGTGTATTAAAATATACTGGGATGTCAGCAGCCTTTGCCGTGGAGAGAAGGATGACTTAACTAGGGCTTCTGACTTGGCTTTGAGGTACAGTGACAGGTTGCTTCAGGAGATTTGGGCAGGCTTTTTTTTTTTTTTTTTTTTTTTTTTGCATTTATCTCCTATTTCAAGCCGAATGTGCTAATGTTTGTGACGATCAGTAGTGGGAAGAGAGGAAGGCACAAATAGCAGTGTGTCAAAAGTGATCCGTGATAAGATTTTCACAAGACGTTTTATCTTTTGAAATCATACACTTTAAAATGTACTTTATAAATCTTCAAAATTCATATTGTACCATAAAATATATATTTAAACTTCCATATAAAATGCAGATGTTGGATGTATCTAAGTATTTTGCAAATTGTGGTTATGTATTTACATTTCAACTGTAGAGGCCAAGTACCCTTTTGGATATTTTGGAGACCATTTGTAAATATCATTATAGGTTGCCAGATATTTTAAATATAAATTCATGTACATGGTTTTCAAAACAACACTGTGAAATTTTAAAAGTTTGTTTTCCTTATAAAAGAGGAAATGGAAGCTTAGAGAAATTAAACGACCCAGTAAAGATGAAATGTAGAAATTACTGCATCTCAAGAAAATTTACGTCTCCTGATGTCTAATGAAGTGCTTTTTCTACTACACTACAAAACCCACATTTTGATTAGAAATCTATAGTGTCTGGTACTGGTTTTATATTGTGGTTACGGCAAAGCCCAAATGCATCTTTCCTTCTAAAAATGTCATTCAATAGACTCTAGAAGCTGAACACTTACACTTACATAAATCTATCTAGCAAAAAGAATAGCAGCAATGTTGTTAAATTACTTTAAATTCATAGTTTATAATTAAAACTCAGCTAATAAAATTTAAACTAGTACAGATGTAGTTCTTCTCACTACTGCATTGAAAAATAGTTTAGATTTTTAAAAATCAATAGCACTGTTTCTTTTGTTATAAAAACAGAGTCCATTCTATATATAGTAAGGGATTAAAGTGCTATTTACTATTATTACTGTACTACCATTATTAAATAATGCACAAATATATCTGGTTTTACATACGTATGCAAAGAAATCCTTTGGCATCTTTATATTTCTGCTTTGTAAATAGCACAGGAATCTCTGAGTGTGCTGATGATTTTCTAAAACTAGTGTGGTTAATCCAGCAACAGAGGACAACTCCACTGAAGATCACTACAGCTGAATCTGTAAAAGGTTTGCAAAATCATTTCTGGACTCATCATTATATTATCTTATTCCTCTCACTAGTATATTATTTTACTGATGCATAAAAATTATAGCAAAATTATACAGTAAAATTATATTACAGTAAAATTATATGAATATATATTATATTACATTAATATATTTAATTACAGTAAAATTATATTATTTTACTGATGCATAAAAATTTTAATCAAGGAGTTAATCAATTTAAAGAACTGCCATTTCATTAGGCAAGAAAACATCTGTAACAGAAGTAGAAATTGACAGAGTGATGGTTGAGGCTTTTTTTCAATACTTTCTTTAATATTTCCCAAGACTGCTACCCTTACATTTGCATACATATTTTAATATGTGTATTCAATCTGTTTATAAGCAGATGATTTAAAAAGAAACGCATGACCAGGAGCAAACCTGTTGAGCCACTGCGGCAGCCAGATTCCCTCCTGCGCTGTCTCCAGACACACCGACCCTGCCGGGGTCCACGCCGTATTCTTCAAGAACACTTCCGCGCAGGAACCACTTTAAGGCATCGTATGCGTCTTCAAATTGGATTGGGAAGTGATACTTAGGTGCCAGTCTGTAGCTGTGCAGAGAAAAATGTGGTTTTCATGTCACTTTTTAAAATTTACACAAGTGTGACGCCCACGCCACAAGTGCACAAAAGTGCGCAACTCCTGAAATGGCAAACCGAGCACCGCCGGGTAGCCAGCACGCAGGGCCCGGAGCAGGGCCTGGGCAGCAGCCCCACACCTTCCGTTCACTCCACAAGCACCCGCGCTACGGCCTCAGCTGACGGGCCTGCTTCTGCCCTCGATGGAAGGGCAGCAGGTGTGCGCGGGCCCTGGCTGTCCCAGGTCAGGGTTCCTTTGAGCCTCCTCTGCACTGCGAGGTCCGTCCCTCTCCCTGCGCAGCTGTGCTGTGTGGACAGACCACAGCTCATTTCTTCAGCAGCAGGAGATAGGCTGGCCGCGGGTGGGCCAGGCGGCAGGGTTCCACTAGCATAAGGCACGTGAAAAGGCCGCGTTCATAAACTCAAAGAGCATAATGCGGCTTGCCAGCGGCAGGAGGGGCAGAACCGGCGTAACTGATGGATGGAATCAGTCGAGCAAAATGAGAAGTTCTGGAACTCAATGAGGGACTGCACCTGTGGTCAACAGCGCCATATTGTGCACTTAGCAAGCTTTTAGAGCTTGCTAAGAGAGCAGGTGTCGTGTTCAAACTTCTTTCCACAAATAAGTAGATGATAAGTAGATAATAAGCATTTTATAAAGAATAAGTTTTTTTGTGTGTGTTTCATGTAGAGACAGGGTCTCACTGAGTTGCTTAGCGCCTCACCCTTGCTGAGGCTGGCTTTGAAATCGCGATCCTCCTGTCTCAGCCTCCCGAAGTGCTAGGTTTACAGGCGCGCGCCACCGCGCCCAGCTTAGTATAAGTATTTTTAAAAAGGTTCTGAGGACTTGGGTTCCTTGCCGTTGGACTTCTCGCCAACAGTGCTGCTCTGAATATTCTAGTGCGTGTTGTTGGTGACATATACCTGCATTATTGACAGTTACAGAGTTCTAATACATATTCAGCCCTACTCTACATTGTCAAAGAGCCTTGCTAAGGCGCGTACCAGGGTGTTCTCAGACCACCGGTTCGTGAAAGAGCCTGCCCATGCTGGTCTCCCCGGCCTCTGATTGCCTTTCTCCTCCTAGCTACAACATCAGGGACTGAGGTACCACCTGATGTTTTTGATTGATGTTTCCCTGATGTATACTAAGTATTCATTTGTTGACTGACAGTTTGAATACCCTTTTTAGTAAGTTGTCTTTTTAAATTCAGGTGCTTACATATTTTGGTTTTTTATTTGAAGCAAAACTATATTTTAATCAAAGGGAAAAATATGAAAACTGTTCTGTGTCATCTGAACATATCCATGACTAACAGTCACATGGTACAGTGACAGTTGTAAAGTTCAGTGAAGTGCAACTTAGTGTCACGTACTTAATATTCATTCTGTATATGTAAATGGTACTTAAAATATTTAAAAAATTTTTTTAAATTAGATTTTTGGTGCTGTATAATTCTACACAATAATAGGGCTCATTGACATATTGGCACATGCACATAATTTGGTCAATTTCATTCCCCAGTATCTCCCCTAGTATGTATGTATTTTAGATAAAAAATAACATGTATTTTAGCTTTTATGTATGTACACATGTATAAGTACATAGACAATTCAAGACTTGTATCAATGTTTTTTAAGTAACATAAGTTCTTAACTTTTAATATAATCACTTTGAGATACAATGCATAATTTACCTATTTTAATTGTGTAATTCAATGGTTTTTAGTACATACAAAGAGTTGTGACCATTGCCACAATTTCATCACTAACAGAAAGAAAGAAAGCGAGAGAGAGAGGGAAAGAAAAGAAACCAACCTGCACCCATTGGTAGTCATTTCCCACTTTCCCTGAGCCCTTAGCTCCATCCCTGGGCAACCAGTAATCTGCTTTCTGTTTCTAAAGATTTGTCTATTCTGGAAATTCCATTACAGTGGATCCAATACATGGCTTTGGTGCCTGGTTCTTTTACTAACCATAACATTTCCAAGATGTGCCCGTGGCATGGCATTCCTGTGTGGTGACCATCACATTCACTTGCATGGACATGCTACATCTTAATTATCCACGCGCCAGCTGATGGCATTGGACCTTCCCAGGGGCGTGGAGGCAGGAAGGCTGCTGCTCTGGACATAAACAGTGTTCTATAGCTAAGCCTCCATGTCCTTGTGAATAGATTCAGTATTGGAGATGCTGGGCAAGGGGCTGCGCTTGACATTTTGAGGAACTCCCGAACTATTTCCTGCAGTGCTCACTTTGCAAACCCTCTGACCTGGAGGGTTTGGCAGCACTCGTTACCATCTGCTTCTTTGTTATGACCATCCTAGTCAATGCCAAGTGGTGTTTCCTGGTGGTTTTGATCTGCTTTTCCCTAGTGACTACTGATGTGTGACATATTTTCCTGTGCTTATTGGCCACTTTAATTTTAATAGAACTAAAGTCATCCTTTTTGTGGAGAGTTGCCATTTGCCTTTAATATAAGAGTGTATTCAAAGGCAAGGTATTAATTTGCATAAAATGTGAGATTTCATCATTTAAGTTTTTGTGATTTATTGGTCGTCTCAGTGAATCAACTGCAGGCGTAATTTGTGTTGCCAGTGGACTTGTTGTTGAGAAAACCATCTTCAGAGGTAAAGCTGAAATACAGATCAGTGTTGGCTTGGATCTCCCAATTCCTTTGAGAAAGGTATCATTCTAATTACATCTATCTGTGATCACTTACAAATGAAATGGAGCATGTGTGTGTTGCCACTGTTTAATAATATGATTTAACTTCACAAATGGTCATGAATGCTATTCCTTAACTGTTCCTTCATTTACACTCACTCTTAAAGACTATGAACTAAAAATGAAAGGTAATCCAGTCCAAGTAATTTTGTCTGAGGCTAATACAATTTAAACTTTTGTGAAAAAACTCTTTACTTTCAGCTTTCCTTCCTGCCCAGCAACCACCCACTCACCCACTCACACACACACTTTTTCCCCAGTACTAATCAGGGCAGGACCCTCCATCCCTAAATAGCCCAGCCCAGCTCTTACTTGACAGATATGACAACAGCCTCCAGTCTCTCTGCTGTCCATCTTGACAGCAGGTCATTGTTTTTAAAAGCTGGAATAAAAGGAACAAAAGCAAGATATGAGAACAGACAGGTAAAGGGAGGATGTTCATGCTGACAAAGTCCCCTGGGCCTGTCCAGGGGCTGCCTTGTAGAGCAACAGGGAGTAAACGCAAGGCTGCGACACCCCTCAGAACCAGCCCCTACCCTGCGACCAATGTCCCCCGGGGCCTGTGCCCAGCCTCCTGGGCATCCTGGCAGACCAAGACAGTGGTGCCATTGCAGGTTCTGTCCCTACTCTGCTTGCCTAACTTCCCACATCGGTTGACCCATTCTGCCTGAGGTGGAGCCTGTAGCATTTCTCATCTGGACAAATGTGTTCTTCCTCTCTGGAACTCAGAGTTCTTGACCTAGACCCGGTCCAGCCTCTACTCCTGTTGATCTATATTCACTGGAGGTAAACAGGTGAATGTCAAGGACCCTGGGACTAAGTGCGTTGAGTATTTTCTCAGTCACAAGACTGTGACCTTCCTATCAGCGCTTTCACTTCTAAATATATTTATTTTCTCTACTACAAATCTATGTGTCAAGAGATTTGTAATCTTTGCATACAATCTCAATGATTCTGACCTATGATCTATGATCCTGCATCTATCCCTTTAGAATACTAAATTAGTAACATATCAACTGATTACAGATTTGAATATAAGCTCCATGAAGAATTTTGTCTGTTGAAAGATACCTTCAAAGTTCTTAGAATTGTAAATACATGAGTAAATTAATTAACACTTGAGATGGCCTGTGATACCAATTGGAGAGCGATAGAAGTAGCAAAGTGTGATTCTTGAAGTAACTCAACAGATAGGAGAGCTGTGGCCTCCACCACCGTATGTAGGTGAATGACACCCATGTGAAAGGGGATTTGAAGCTTCAAGGAAAAGCAAAACTTTTTCAGGAGGTCAAAGCAAGAGAGTCTGGGAGAGATGGTGATGTCCCCACAGAAGGCCCTTGTGAGGTCTTGGTAGGAATGTTGTCACGTACCAGCACTTCCCAAGCTCCAGCCTCCTCCATGGATGTAGAACACACCCCTTCTCAGGGCATCCGACTTCTTCCTGGGCACATACACACGGACAGGAGTGTTGTTGAATTTTGTGTCAGTCACAGTGACATTTTCATCTGAAGTTGCTGGGACTTCTAGAGATTTCGTGACGATCATAAATAAATCAAAAAAGTGGCAAAGTCCCAGATACTCGACAAATGCAGCCTAAAAATGAAATCGACACATATCTTTGGAATTCCAGTTCCACATGCTAAAGAGATTTATGAACCCATCCATCTGCATTGATCCTTAATTAGCGCAAATGAAAGGAGCCAAATCCTCACACAAGAATCTCCTTTATCCTTTCCAAAGAAACAGGGCAGAGGCCCTGCCTCTGTGGGTGTCAGAAGGAGGAAGAACTTTGCATTAGTGCTCATTCCATAAAGTGAGTCGGGTTCGAAGCTGTAGAGTTCCAGACATGGACAAACAAATCCCTTTCTCAAGAACCTCAGAGGTACAGACCAAAGCCAAATAAGTGAGCCCTGCAAAACCACATCCATGCCATGGCCGAGCTGCGCGTGGTCAGAGCAGCCGGGGGAGCAGCAGGTGGCAGGGAGGTTTCCCACAGGAGGGACGATTTTAACCGACTTTCGAAGGAAAGATCATCTCCCATGAGAACTTAACTAAATAAAATTTTCTAAAGGAAAAAATAATTCCAGCAGAGGTGCTATTTAGCTTGACGAGGCAGGGCTATAATGCTGGATGCACAGGGGCTGGGACTCGGGTTGGAGGAAAGGGAAGGACAAGGGGGAAGGGGAAGCCGGGAGGCCGGCCTGCCTGCAGTCTGCCCTTCTACCTGAGCGTGAGGCAGTACTCCAGGTGCTCCATGTGCTTTTGTTAGGGAGTGCGACGATGACGGACCACCAGCCACAGAGCCCAAGTGAAAGGGAAAAGCTTCTTTACTGCACGAGCCAGGTAAGCAGCCGGGAGCAAGCCAGCCCCTCGGAGAACTCCCAGCACCAGCTGTGGAAGCCCGAAGTTTATAAAGGCAAAAGCCACAAGAACAATCGAGGCACATGTAGGTCAGAGAGACCTTATTGCGACAGATATTTTGATGACATGAGAGAATTGTTCTGATTATATATTTCCGAGTCATTTCGTAACACATCAGGGCCACAGTCAGGGACGTGGGAAGGCCCTACTGTACCGTCAACGTCAACGTAAACACAGCTGCCAGTGGACGGAACAGAAAGCAGTGTAAACAAGCACTCAGCGTCGACAGGTCAGAACAAAATGGCTTTACTTGGATTCTTTTCCATTTCACTTTAATCTCAGTCACCTGACAGACTGCCTGCCTGGGGCAGGTAAGACTATCATACCCACTTCAGAGATGAGGAAATGAGCCCAGAGAAGTTAAATAAGTAGCCCCAGATTGCACAGCTAGGAAGTGTTCATTGCTACTATGCTAAATCCTGCAGTTTGATTCTCGATTCATAGCACAATTCTTTAATAAAATATGTGAATACATACTCAAAGATTGCCAGGCATTTGAGGGAAGCCAGCTAAACTAATCAGGAAAAAAAAAACATCATTTATCACAGCAAACAAATAAATAACAGGTAATTCCAGACTAAGAAAGAAAATACAATAACTTGACGCGTGCACCCTTCGAGGGCTCTGCAAACACACCTTATCTCTAAGTCATAGGTAGAAGGCTACCAGAGAGGACAAAAAAATTTAAAAATAGCTATCTAATTGCTTAAGTGAATAATAAAAAGTAATTAATAGCAAAAATCAATGAAAAAAATCAAAGACCTTCCATGAATTCTAGTCCAAAGAAAGCAAATATTAGGAAGAAATTGTCCCTGTCTTGAAACTTGGCCAGCTCTACATTACATGTAGAATCAAATCACCTCTTTGTACCACCGGCCACACTGCCCTGCCTGGTACGACAACTAAGCTCTTCAAATGAGATCACAGCCTTTTCTCATCACACCCAAATGCTTTATGTGACTTCTTGAACTTAGAGGTGTGTTGCGCTTGGTGTCTCCACTGGGAAGCTCTGGGCGTTGAGGCTGCTGGCTTTATTTCATCCCTGTGGAGGTAGTCTGTCCCTAAGAGGCGGTCTCCTCTTTAGAAGCGGCTTTGCTGATCCTAAACACAGGAGCCTTGCTCCCAACATCCACCCCATTTGCTCTTTTCCCCTCTGACTTCCCTCTTTCAAGGGAGTGCTCAGGATGTGAAATCATTCATTCATTTGATTTTAATTTATTATTTTCTCTCCCACACCAAACCTTGCTTATCTAACAGATTTCAATGGTTGAATAAATGGGAAGCAAATGTTCTGAAAACAGAACTTTAAGAATGAAGGGAAGGGCCGGGCTCGATGGCACACACCTGTAATCCCAGAGGCTCAGGAGGCTGAGGCAGGAGGATCGCGAGTTCAAAGCCAGCCTCAGCAAAAACGAGGCACTAAGTAACTCAGTGAGACTCTGTCTCTAAATAAAATACAAAATAGGGCTGAGGATGTGGCTCAGTGGTCAAGTGCCCCTGAGTTCAATCCTCGGTAACTTCCCCTCCCACCCTCAAAAAAAAAAATGAAGGAAGAAAGATGAAAAAATACGGGCAAACCTATCCCACGTGCAGGAGGGGGCTCCACCTTTCATGTCTGGGGACACCTGGTCATCCCAGCAAGCAGCAGGGGTCCCTTCCCTTTCTGCACATTATGTCCATCATGCGCCCACCAGGCTGCCGCTCAGGGGTTTCTTGGAGAACTTGTGACACGCCCTCACTCTATACTCGGACTCCTGAAGAAGAATTTAGGGAAGTCTGTCAGGAACCACCGCTGCACCGGCAGATGGTCTCCGGTTGCTTTATTAGATTTAGATACTAGCCGACCCCAAGATAAGCAGTTCAAAGGACAGCCAGCATCCTTACACATCAGCACGCCTACCCAAGCGGTCCTCCCTCCCTGTCCTTGGCATTCGTGAACATGATCGCAATACAGGAAGTAGCAAGCAGCAAGGGAGCGCGCGGTGTGTCTAACTAACGCGGAGCCCAGAGTCACAGCACTTCATTTGAAAAGATGAATACATCACTAAATCGAAAGGAGAATCTGGGAAAAGTAACTTCTTCAGATCAAATGGTGGCACTTGCCCATCTGAATTCATAAAATTGTGGACTTACCACATGCATGAAGGTTTTCAGAGACGTGTCAATCAACATCAGTTTCCATGGCTCCTCAAAATTCTCTGGGAGCGGTGTGAAGATATAAAATGAGAGCAGGACCCCCAGGAGCAGGAGGCACCAGGACCGTCTTCCCATGTTGCTCCTCTGCCTCCCTGGCTGTGCCTGTGCCCAGCTGTAAGCCAGGGTGCTGCTGCCCCACTCAGGAGCTGACCTTTACCTTCTGAAAGTAGAGGCGTGCGCTGGGCAAAGGGGACGGCTCAACAGGGTGTAAACTCCACCGTTTACCCAGCACCAATCCCGGGGAGGGCAAGTGCAGTGCTTAATGAGTAACAGGAAACCCGGGCAAGTTCCGTCAGCGACCTCTCATCTTCATGTCGGCAAGTATCTATTGAGCAATCATGTTGAGGAAGTTTCTTTAATGCTAACAAAATTATTTATAGGAAATATACAGGATGCAGAATCTTTTAAAAGAGCTCCTTGTGGAATGTGGAAGAACAAATAAACCTATTCTTTTTTCCTTTTTTTGTGGAACTAGGGATAGAACCCAGGGCCTCGTGCATGCCAGGAAAGTGCTGAACCTCTGAGCTCTAGCCTCTGCCCGAGGAATATATTTTTTTAAAGTGTTGAGAGCACAGGAAACAAAATAGCCATTGCTTCTGCCTCTGCAGCATTTACAGTACCCTGCAGGAGGCAGAAATATGGGCAATCAGTTATGATAATTTTTTGAGAGGAGAGTTAGGAAAACTAATGATGATAGTAATGATAACAGTAATAGTGAAATTTACTAATCATTTATTATATGATCCAGGCCCTATGCTAAGTGACTCACAGGCTTTAAATGAGTCCAAATGTTAAGTCTATAGGACCAACATTATTGTTTTCCTATAAATGAGTAAAATAAGTTTTAAAAGGGCTAAATAACTTGGCCAAGGTCATATAACTTTAAGTATTAGAGAATAATTTCAGTAGCTAAGAGCGTTCAAAGCTTTTTACAGAAATGGTCTCCCAAGACTCCGTGTGTGTGTGTGTGTGTGTGTGTGTGTGTGTGTGTTCTACAATGGAAAAACCAAAAGGAAATAATAACAATAACAATGACATCACACATTGCTGAGATCAATGCTGTGGACACCTTTGTGTATTTCCGATCATATCTTTTTTCATACATCTTTCCTGCCTGAGGTCTGGAATTCATCACTATTTTCAAGGAATCCTGATTTCCTTAAGCACAAATGAAAGTAGAGAAGAAAACTGTGGAACTATATATACTCATTGATGTTAGGCCATTTTAGTATACAGAGATAGAAAGAACAGCTTTGAAAAATAGGACCTTATAATGATTTTTTAATTTGATTCCACAAGATTTCCCCTAGGTTTCTTTATTTTTAAAATTATATGTAGCTTTTCAAGTGGACAGTTTGTTTTCTTGTTACTGAAATTACATATACTACTGTTGTAAAATCAGAAAACTGACATACACAAAATATTTAAATATTTTAAAGCACTTCATATGCCTTATCGTTAAAGCAGCATTCTGAGAAAATGGATGAAATTCGACGGGTACCTTTGGTACTTTGGATGCATTCATTTTGGATATAAAGACAACTAGCAACACTAGTAACAATGACTTTACGATAAATGCAACTTACTTGTGGCCAATCCCCCCTTGTCCCGACGCAGTCTTCCTCGTGTGCACATTCTGGATCATGCACACTTGCTGACGTTGTGTGGGGTTATTCCAGTCTCCTGCACTGATATTGACCTTCTGTGATAGTCCCCATCCCTGAGCCAGAGGAATGTCTCACTTGTTGTTGAAGCTCCCTTTGGACTCCTGGAGATTATGGTTCTACCCTTGAGAGACCCACTTGAGATCTTTCTTTTAAGGACCCCAGTCACCCTGCTGGGCACGGTGGTGCATGCCTGTGATCTCAGAACTTTGGGAGGCTGAGACAGGAGGATTGCAAGTTCAAAGCCAGCCTCAGCAATGGTGAGGCGTTAAGCAACTCAGTGAGACCCTGTCTCTACATAAACCACAAAATAGGGCTGGGGATGTGGCTCAGTGGTCGAGTGCCCCTGAGTTCAATCCCCAGTTCCAAATAAAATAAAATAAAAGGACCCCAGTCATCCCATTTCTTGAGGTACATAAAATATTAGTAATAATAATTACAATTAGCCTCAACCATATTATTTGGTTGTCTCCTTTAACTTTCCCAGGAGGGTTGATGATTGACCCTATCCACATACTAAAAGCGAGACAGATCCTGCTCAGAAAATTTCATTAACTCATCCAAAGCACACAGCTCCTCTTCCTGGTCTGCCATCATTATTTCATATTCCTAAGGGAGAATCTGTTTGTTAAATGTGAAATTGTATCTTTGTTCCTCAATATTCTCTTCAGAGCAAGATGGTCTGAATTTTCATTTGTTCTGCTGCCCATTAGCTATAGCTGTTTATAATCCTGGTACCATGAACATTTGATTGCTGATACTATCTCATATTTGATTTACACAAAAATATGAATTCTCAAAATATTAATACAAATACTACTATAATCAGCAATATCCATAAGGGACGTTTCTGCCTTAAATTCATCCACTTGACTCAGATACTCAATAAGGTCTCTAGAAATTCATCCTCTGCTGTAATGTTGCCAGTGTGATGCATGGTTAAGTTTACTTGTTTGAATGTGTATTCTATTTGCAAAAATATTTTGTTTAGTTTAATTTTTAATAGTGAGCAATATCATTTCTATAGCTCTGATTATAACCCACCTTTCTACATTCCTGTCTTTTATTCTGGAGATGGATTTCTGTAAAGTACGTTTCCCAGATTTGTTGCCCTCTGGACTCTGTTCATTTCTACCAGGCGTAAGCACCAGCAGGAGATTGGGAGATAGAAAAGAAGATCCTTCGGTTTCTTTTAGAAGCCTCTACCCTAGTCAAAGATGGTGCCAGCGTCAGCATCTTCTGGACTCCAGCACGGCCTGTCCATCACGCACAGAGGTGGCGTCAGCAGCCGCCCTTCTGCACAGCTGGCTCCTGAGTCACGACGTCTTCCAGGAATGCTGGCAGCTCCTCACAGCAGCCAATCTCTGGGATTCTTTTTTTTTTAGGTCCTGACTTCTGTGTAGACCACTCTCTGGGTAGATCACTTCTGTTAGATGCATTGAGCACCATTTCGTTCTCCACGCACAGATGCAGATGATACGACAAAAAATGTATTGTGCACCGATTGGTCAAAATCATGTACACCAATCTTCTCCCACAGCTTCCTCCTAGTTTATCTTCTGAAGCAATCACAACAAAGGAGAAGTCAAGAAACACTAATTTTGCAATGAGGCTTTCAAATTTTACTCACAAAAGGTGGACATACTTGGCATCACAAATACTCCAGAAAGCCCTGGGCCTTTAAGTAAATCAGAAGTATGTGAAGCAGTTGCTTGGTGTCCCTCAGGGGCTCAGAACAGATGTGGGATCCTGGCAGGTGAAGGAAGAAGAGAGGCACAGTTGGGACAGTAGACATGCTGTATTCCAAGGCCACAGAAGCCCCTAGGCCCCTGAGTCCTTCCCTAGGCCTTTTTAGGTGCAGACTAGACAAGGAAGCATGGTGTCAGGCTTGCATGGTGAGGGCATGCTCACAAGCAGATGCTTATGACCTTGAGTACAAATGCCGAATCAGTGTGTCCGTGACCTTGGCTACACACTGAAAACGCGGCTCGCCAGAAGCCTAACAAAGCCACCTTGGGCCTGCCCTACAATCTACCCCTTTAGGGTTCTTTGCCGCACAATCCCCATGGTTGGCATCTTCCACTGCGATCCTGTAGCAAGGAGAGCAGAGCCCTGCGTCCATCAGCCCCAAGAGCAGTACAACATACAACAATATGTATGTTGCCAACATACAACCAGAAGACAGACCCCACTGCCTAGGATTACTAAAAACCATCGCCACTTTCACCCCACATGGAGGTGGCAATGGAAGTCTTTGCCAGCCATGTCCAATTGTCCAGGGACACAGTCTGGGTTTGCCAGGGTAGTCGGGCAGAACTCACAGGCACTCCAGCGCATACCCAGCAGGCAGAACGTTTGCTTCTGGCATAGCTGTGTGCTCAGTTCACAATGGTGCTGGCGAGGACACACCTCTGAACCAAAGGACAAAGCAGTCACAGGCACTAGTACAGGTAAATCATGTCTGTCTGGAGCTGCTTGCCAGCTTTGAGTGCCGGGAGAGCAGAGTAGCCACCAATGGCAGCTTCCCTGGTCAGTGACACCACACTCCTACGGCTGGGTCTTGAACTGCAGCAGCCTTAGGGTGCACCAGCACCAGGAACTCATCATTGGCCCAAGGGAAATAACAAATGCACTTTTTAGAATCTGAGTCTCATCTAGGGATCTGGCCAAGTCACATTCATGGGGGTGGGTGGGGCCCCCACTGGTCACCCATGGTGTCACAAGTAGATCACATCACAGACCTCTGCCTCGTGGAGCTAGCACCACCCAGTGGAAGCGGGGCCTCCACTGTCCAGGGCCATGTCCACTCCACAGTTTCCCCTGCATTCAATCAGGTGGGAGCAGGCAAGAGAACGTCCCCTTGCTTCCCAAACCCAGGCTTAGGTACAACCTTTGTGGTCACTTGGACCTGTACTGGGGCCACCTTGTGCTGCAGCAAAGCCTCCTCAGGAGCTCATCCCCTCATCAGGGTCACTCATTCCGAGCTCTCAGAACCGCCCATGACCCTGTGCCCACTCCTTCATGGAAGGTGGGTTGGCTGAGTCTTAAGTCCTAAGCAGGCCATTTTATCTCTACCATGCCTGCAGCCTCCAGGCACCCTGGGATGGGCAGCTTCCCCTGGATCTGTAACTGAATTGGTTGCACCTCCCGTCCTGTGAGGTGGGTGCCTTGGTCACTCTCTACTGTGATGGGCTGGCCCTACAAAGCCGTTTGCATTGTCAAGGTGCAGATGGTAGGACTCCAACGCACTTGGCCATCAGGTGGGCAAACAACAAGCCCGTCGTTGTTTCAACTGCCATTGAGGCAAATATGACCCTTCAATTTTAGGAAAGGGTAGATGTGTCAACCCGTCACCATGTTAAGCAGATACGTCCTCACATTACCTGGCTGGCTGTGGCTCCAAGGCATCGAGGGTGTGGATACTCCTGAGCACAAGCCACACAGGCCTGGCAGGCACCCACCAGGCCACTCCACACTCAAGGCAGGCCCCACCATTTGACCATGTTCCATGCAGTTTTCATATCTGTATGCTATAGGCAGCATTCTGACCAAGCACAGGTCAGGAGGTGTCCCTTCCAACCACCACACCGAAGCCAAAGCGTCTGCTTCATCGTTTCCTGGGCTAGTGGAGGACATGGCTAGTAACATGCCCTACAGTCACCTGTTCCTGGCGGCCTATCTCCCAGACCTCTTGCCATAGAACTCACCCCCCAATACACAGCACAGCTGTCAGTACCTGTCACTATGGCGATGCTTCATTTGCTACCTTCATCCAGACAGTGTTGTAGCCCAACTCTGGTAGTATGGCCATTTTGACAACATTAGTTCTGCCTATCCAAGCATATGGAAGGTCTTTCCTTCTTCTAAAGTCTTAGATTTCTGTCTTCTGTGTTCTATAGTTTTCATTGTAGAGTCTTTCACATCCTTAGTTAGATTAATTCCCAAGTTTTTTTTCTTGAGGTTATCATAAATTGTTTTCCAGATTGCTTTCTCAGAAGATTTATTATTAAGTACAGAAAAACTACTGATTTATGAATGCTGATCTTATATCCTGTGAGTCTGGTGGAGTTTTTTTTTCATCCTCTAAATATAGAATTATTTCATCAGCAAACAGCTAATTTGACTTCCTTTCTTCCTATTTGTATCCTTTTAATTTCCTTTTCTTATGTAATTGCTGTAGCTACTGTTTCAAGAACTATGTTGAATAGGAATGGTGAGAGTGGACATTCTTGTCTTGTTTTTGGAGAAAATTCTCCATAGAATTGGATTAAATATATTTGTGTGGATTCTTAAGTTTCTTTAAAAAAAACAAAACAAAACACTAAAACTTCAAACTCCCACTGAGCCTGTCATCTGCAGGATTATCACTTCTTCACTCCCTGTCCCAAGGCTTGGTCTTCCAGTTTGGAAGGTCACCTACTGACCTCGCTTGAGTCAGTTTTCCAGACTCACTCATATCTCTTTGTTTTGCCTCAAATTCATAACTATTTTCTTAATTTTTCAGAATAAGCTCCCCCTATAATATTAAAATAGGTGTCCTATAAAAGTGATTTATGTTGACTTAGGCTGGATGTCCCCTGAAAGCCTAGCCAAATATAACTACAGCTCATTCTATTCTGTCTTAATACATAATTCACTGAACTCAAGGTGTTTTCCTTAATAAACAATGATTTTTTTCTTAAGAATGGTAACAAATGCCACAATTAAAGAGAGGAAGCTAATTGGGTAAGGAAATTATAAAATATGTTAATCAAGTAGCAAGATGTTTTCATAATCTCAAAAATTTGTGAATTCTACCAAGAAGTATAATAAATACAAAACAAAAAATATCGCCTTGTATGCCCAATGAGAGTCAAGTGATAAGTGTCTTAAAGATTCCTCAACTGGTATCCTTTCAATGGAGTTCAAAGGGTAAGACAACAACAGCTTAATAGTAGATTTCCTCAGATCATTCCACTCTCTTTATTCTGCATCTGTGCTCTATAATCAATTTTGGTATTGAGCTTAATTATCAAATAATCGGAGGAAAATCCTTGCCAGTTCTAATAGTTATATCTGCCAATTAACTCACAAATTCTTGCTGGATAGATCTTCATTTTGTAAGGGCCTTTGAACTATACAAATTGAATTTCTGGGAATTCATAGTTGAGAACCAGTGTCTGAACAATTACTTTGCTATTAAAGTTTTAATGCATACAATGTGTTCAGGAATTTAGAAATTGAAAATTGCATTCCAGCTGAAAGCAAAAGTAAATGAAATGGGGACAGACCTCCACGGATCAGGATAGACCTCCAAGGATCTGTGGTGCTTTATTAAGCAGAGGAGGGGCACATTTCCAGGAGGAAAATGACAACTGGTTACAATAGGAATCTGAGTTTTATAGGGTTCAGTAGGACCGAACCATAGCAAAATGTGTCTGTTGGGCGGCCTCGGGGAGCAGTTGTGAAAGTCCAGAGCCCACTGTTTGCCTTCTCTCCGGGGACCGTTCTTCCCTTCT
The DNA here is from genome assembly GCA_028644305.1 of Xerus rutilus. Classification (NCBI taxonomy): domain Eukaryota; kingdom Metazoa; phylum Chordata; class Mammalia; order Rodentia; family Sciuridae; genus Xerus; species Xerus rutilus. Next base: position 1,652,928 of record CM053409.1, on the reverse strand, counting down.
CCCTGGGGGTTGTTGTTGTATATCCTCCACCAGCTATGAACCTTTGCAGGTCAGCCACTGGGTCGTCCAGTAAGCTAAAGTAGGGGAGGAAATTAAAGGAGAGAAGCAAGTGATTAGGAGATAGATGTCAGATGCAGGAAACATGAACAGTATGCGTGAGAGAAGTAGTGTTTTTGAAAAGGACGTCACAACGGAAATTTGATATTAACTAAAATAACTCTTTTATCTAGCATAAATGTAGAAAATAGTTTTCAGAAGTGCCAATATTGCCACAACCAGGCCAAAGATGGATAATACCCATTGATCACAGTATTATTTGTTAACAAATCTCAGAGCAGCCAAAATCTGAATCGTCAGCTCAGTGTCACTGAAAATAGTTTTCAAGTCCTGATGGCCATCTATTACCTTTTAAATTTACTTCCAATGCTTTTCTGCTGCATTAGAAAATGTATGGCACCATAAGACTGGTTTTCACATTGTTTGATGCAGGGAGCAGGTTACTACAGGGGAGAATGTAGAAGGAGAGAGGGCATGGCTTCATTTCCAAGTAATTAGCCTCACAAAAGGAAGAGTTATAAACCTGGAGGGCCTTCTGAGGTGACAAGACTGGTGGGCACCTACAGCCTGGGCACCATATCAGTAACCCTTTGTACAACTATAAACCAGGCCTGTGAAGTTCTTCCCTGAGCATTTATTAGCCTATACAAAAATGCTTCTATGAAAAACTCCATACGGATGAATACAAGATTACCTAACTAAATATAAACTAACCACAGTGTGCTCAATTCATAATTGCTAAATTTCATACCTTAAAATGTTTTCATGCTTTAAAAATTATTCATTCTCAAAGCATGAATATTACAAATATTATTTGATGCCTCAGCCAGCATTGGTACTAGTGAATATTGAAAGTACAAGCTATTTGCATTTCATCCTGTAAGTTTCTGCACTTAAGATTATTCAAAAATAGGGAAAACAGGAAACAAGTTTTGAGAGCAAAGATTCCAGAACAGAAGAAATCACATAAATTTTAAAAATTTCCCAGGTGTTTTTTTTTCTCTTGAGCAAGTAACTCTAGGTTGATATGTGCAATTACACTGTGGCAGACCAAATGGAAACTAGCAGGTTCAGAGCTGACAGGCTGTGGTTTTGCAGGCTGACACACAGCAGCTCCACTCACTGACATTTCACATTAGAGGCTTGCAGTGGTCACAGGTGCCTGGAACAAGGTCCCCACAGAAGCAGAAGCAGGAGAACAAGCAGTGGGGACAGAGCAATCTCCCTTTAGGCTCAGTGCAGTGGAAGTCCCTAAGCTGTAAGAGCCAAGTGTCCTTGGGCTGTTGACAAGCTTGCACTATAAAATGAAAGTATAACGCACCTTCCAATAGAATTGCGCCAACTCCCTTGCCTTGATACACTCCAAACTTGCTTCTATGTAAAAGTAAAAGCTATGCTGCACTCAGGGCTGTCTTTGGGAATTATCCTTCTGGGCCATGGAACTACTAATAAAGTGTTGCCTCCAGATCTTGGTGTCCTGACCTCATTTCCCACCACAACACTGCAGATATCACATGTTGAGACATACTCCATTCTCCACAGCTCCCACGTAATATCTGGAGAGGTGAGTGACATTATGCTTCAAAGCCTCTACAACCAGCAGCAGTGTGAGCTGCCTTTCTGTGGAGCCACCCATTGTCTTTTTATCTTGGCAAAACAATAAATACACATCTTTGGAACATCTGAATTGTGTGACTTAGTAGCCAAAGTTCTTAAGCACCATTGTGCAGTATTTTCTGAATTACTGAATACAGATTCCATTGGTCAGTTTTTAAGTCAGCAGAAATGGTCTGTTAGTTATTGATTTGTAGTGAAAATTCAGAGTGCAAGCCACAGCCTGTCAAGAAAAAATACCTGCAAGAAGACCTCATTGGCAGCTTTATTTCATGGGCACTGAGGTAAATAAGCGTTTACATAGGCACAAAATATTTTAACATTACAGAAAGGTCATAGAGAAAATATAGGATACTGTAAATAAGTTCTAAATAGTATATTTTGGTGGAAAGGAGAAAAAAATTCGTATTTTGAAAAACATATTTTGAAACTATTGACAGCATTGTTGAGGCATTTCTGACGGACACTGTCTCTTCTGTCCGAGGTTGTAACTCTCCTGCATCACATATCACTACTGCTATTGGTACCACCAGTCACCTGCGACAAGTCCTGCTTCCTCACATGTTGAAGTTTGAACATTAGAGAAGCCGCCAAGGCAAGCATAGAAAGCAGGGTTTAGTTAAAAGGGGTAACATAGACTTCTCTCGGGAGGGAGAAGGGGGCCATAGCTGGTATCCTGCTATCCCAAGAAGGACAGATGTTTTGCCTTTTTCTATGCCCTAGGCTTCCTTTGTTCTCCTATTTTCTTCCCCTCATCTCTCTCCTTCCTGCTTAGGTGACTGGTTGTAGCAGGGGCAGGTTATCTTGATAAGGGTGGAGGAAGGCCCCTGAAGGCATCAGCATTTCAACACCTCTCCAAAAGCACAAAAACTCTGGAAGGAACTTCTTGCCTTAGCTTGCTGTCCGTGTGACAAATACGGACAGAGATAAATAGCTTGTAAGGAGGAGAGGTCTGTCTGGCTCACAGCCTCAGAGGTTTCAGCCCAGTGTCAGTTGGCTCTGTTGTTTTGGGCCTGTGGCAAGGCAGCACATGATGTTGGGGGCACATGGTGATGGACGCAGTGCACCTCAGGGAAGCCCAGGGGCAAAGAGAGACAGAGGAGGTGGGGTGCCAATATGCGCTTTAAAGGTGTGTCCGCTAGGACCTATCTTCCTTCCATCAGGCCCCACCTCCTGGTGGTTCCACCACCCCCAGCAGCACCGCAGGCTGGAGGCCAAGCCTTCAGCCATAGGTCTTTTGAGGCACTCAGAGCGGACCTACAGCACTTCTCTCCCACGGGAGGAATTTTAGCTGCGTCACACTGCTACCTCTGGATGCCAAGACTTTGGACATACCAGATGTCTCCACCCTTCTTCATAATTCCTTCTGTTTTGCAAGCTTTGTGGTGTAGGAAACGCTGTAACTACGATAGGCTTTAGGATACCAGCTGCATTGTACCTACTCCAAAGAGCTGCCCCAGGCTGAACCCAGGCTGCACCCACACACCCGCAGAAAGGACGCCATCAAAGCACATGCATTAAAAGTAAAGAGCAGCTGTCTTATTGTCATACTTCTTTTCTTTCCTCTCTCAAAAGAAACTTCACATGGAATGTTTATTTCATGGCGGTATGCCCAATTCCAAACCCCAAGCCTTTCAGTACATGTCTGCTGAATAAATAAATTTTCCTTTAACTCTGAGAGCATTACAATACTACCCTCACAAGGGATTTATACCTCTTTTTAAATATTTTCTTTATTTTTATTATCTCTTCTAATGTGTCTTTCAAAGTGCAAATGGGTTGATTTTTGATCGAATCCAATTTATTCATTTTTATTTTATGTCTGATATTTTTTCTGTTGTGAGTCTTTGACTAATGAAAGTTTACAAGATTTTCTCTTGTATTTTCTCCTAAAAGTTTTAGGTTTTTATACATAGGTCTATGTTAATATTTAGATGGGGTATGAATTAAAGTTTTGGGTCAAAGATTTATAGGGAAATTTAGGGGCTGGGGCTGTAGTTCAGTGGTAGAGCACTTGCCTAGCATGCGTGAGGCACTGGGTTCGAGCCTCAGCACCACATATAAATAACAAATAAATAAAATAAAAATC